>SNQJ01S0037192.1:54125-67934 GCA_010110895.2 Picea sitchensis
CATTTCATTGAAACCTTGGTTCACAAATTTTAATGATACTGGATTATTAAGAATTTTCATAATTGTTATATGAATTCATGTCATTGTTTGTGAAGGGGAAAGTAATGTTTCTATGGTAATGCTTATGTTATTGAATAAATGCAAGTACTTGGTTTGGCCTAGCATCTAATCAAGCAAGTACTTAGACCAAGTATCTAATCAAGCACTTGGTCTCTCTTAGTATCCAATCAAATACTGACAAAATATTACATGTTAATGGTAGATTCTGTATGATTCCTTGATAAGCCTTGTCAATCTTTGCTTCCTCAATATTGTTAGGTTGAACATGGGGTCACCATGGTTTTTATTTTTCAATCATTGATCCCTAGTGATGATTAGATCAAATCTAACTTGTCCACAATTAGGACCTTTGCGCCATGAGTGAGTGCAAAGGCTAACTCTCCTATATTAATGGTAATAGATATGTGACACTTACCATGCTCACCAAGTTCACCATTGACACCCGGGACTTCAATAACCTTAACTAAATGGATGGAATATTACCATAATGATAACTCCCCTTAAAAAAATTGGGTAAATACACATACATGGCTTTCATTAATAATTTGACTTGGAGCTTCATAGCTTCTCTTCAAGGGAAGAATGAACATGGTTATGTCATGTCGTCTAGGACTACATTATTTTATTTTCCTTAATGATTTGACTTGGAGCTTCTCACCTTCTCTTCAATGGAAGAATGAACATGGTTATGTCAGGTCGTCTAGGACTACATTATTTTATTTTAACACACATGAGTATTGTCGTGTGGGATCCTTACAAATCCACTATTTTATCTTACCTCTTTAGGAGTGATTGTCCTATATCTTATAATTACACCTATCAAGATACCACCACCCTCATTAAGTGTTTTAAAGTTGAATATAGCATCAACTTCTACCTTCATTGAAAATGAAATGGAGAATTAATATATATTGTACACCTTTGTAGTTTAAGTACCTTTAAATGCTATAGTTCTCCAACATTTAAGATCATAGCTACTTATGAAGTGTATTTCTAACTTGTAAATTGTAGTTTTTTTTTGTTTAGGCATGTGCATTATTCATAGTGATATCATCATCTACACTAAAAAATTTGATATGTATTTCCACTTCCTTACAATTTAACTAATGTGTTGAGTTCTCAACAACCCTCCTAAGTTTTGAGAAAAATTTGGGTTCCTCTTGAATTTTTATTTTTGGGGTAAGGTGTTATATTGATTTTATCCCCTCATTGCCTTGTAGTATAATTTCTTTCTATTATTTTGAAATGAATAAGTTAGATAATCATCCATGTTCCACTCTCATGATTATGACTTATCTTTATTTCTTTTTTACTTGAATTGATGGTTTTTGTAATAGGTTTTCAATTTAATTTTGAAAATTTCCCTTAATATTCATATAAGCATCTTCTTTCTTGATTAGCTCACTTTTTCTTCTGATGGTCAAATTGGGATCCCCTATTTTCATAGTTCTTTTTCTTTTGGTTTGAATCTTTTTTTTCCTCTTTTCTTTAAGTTTCTTTTAGCCCAAGTTCTTTTTCTTTTTGTTAGAATTTTATTTTTTGAATTCAAGTTTCTCTTTCAAACTCAACTTTCAATTTTTTTTGTCAAATTCAGCTAGTTTGATTGGTTTTGAAGGGTTTCGTTCTGTATAGTGACCCAAGTTTGAAACCTTTTGCAGTTGGAAGGAGACACCTATAAAAACCAACCATGTTAAGGGTTGGTGTGGCCCAAGATGGGTGTGATCCCTGAGTGATTTTGATGGCTTAGATGCCCTTGGGTTGCATTTTCTTAGCCAAAGACTAGTTTTGCAAGTAACATACATGCTAGCAAACAAAAAAAAAACTTTTAATATTTTTAATTACCTTTTGAACTTGACTTTCCTCCCTATTTCTAGATCAGGATCGATTTCAAAATCGGTCCCTTTTCATTTTACTCATTGCTCTCCTTCCTCAATTTAAAAACCGGGCCCAACCTCAAAATTGAGCTTCGTTTGTTTTCTATTGTCGATCCTTTCACTTTCCATTCTTTGTTTGAGTGCTCATTTCTATTCAAAATTTTAATAAATACTTTTTATTCGAACTTGTTCTTCGATAGGCATATCAGAACTTCCTCAACCTCCTTATTTTCCATTATTTTTTTCCCTTTATTCAAACATTTCACATAGTTGAGTCATTGTTTAAAAATTTTGAGGTGGTTAAAGTGGTCCTAATTTGAATATTGGCCCCAATCATAAAATCAAGCCTCTTATTTACCTTATTAATTTTCACCCTCCCATTTCCAAATTGAGCCCAATTCAAAAATCATGCCCTTGCTTCACTTTCACATACTAAGTTCTTTCCTTGATTTTGAAATTATACCTGATTTCTAAATTGGGGCCCCAAAATTAACCTTTAGATTTGAGCTCTCCTTGTGTGGTCAAGTTCGATTTCCTTTTCCAAGCATGCTTCATTTTATTATTCATAGAATTTGAGTTTCTTTTTCAAATTTCATGTTCAACATTTATTCCAATTTGCATCTTAAGCCTATCCCTCACTGATTTTTAGATTAGGTCCAACTTGAAGAATTGGGTCTTCCCTCTTCTTTTGATGTTGATCTATTGACCAATTTCCTTATCATCTTCAATCTTAGAATGGGGCCTCCTCCCTCAAACTTTGTTGTGGGGGGTCTTGATTTTCTAATCAACCTTATTGGCAAATTATCCCGTAGCCACCATCCTATTCAATTTTTTAATCTTTCTCCTAAGAAAGAAATCTTCCCTAAAATATTTCTTATTTCACATGTTAATTGGTCCAAACGTTCAAATTGGGCCTCCTCCTTGTGAAATATTTCTTTGAATTCGTGATCAATATTGACAGCCAAATTGGTTCCTCCTTTGAATGATAGTGAGAATGGGTCTCGATCCTTCAATCAATTTAAATTATTAGATTAGACCTTTGTTTTTTAACACTTTGCATGCATAGAATTTTAAAAGTTTGGATTGGATTCTATAAATTATATACATCACTTGTGCATTAATGCACATTTAAAGAACATTTGGTCTTGGCCCAATTTAACAATGTTAGAACACAAACCACCACCTTTTGAACTTACAAATAAATGCAAATTTTCCCTTTGGGTGTTTGAAGTAGAAATTTGAAGTCGAAAATAGAAGTTTATTTATTAGAATAGTCAATGTATTGAACTGAAAATTGGTTTCCTTCATAATTCTTGAAACAACGGACGAATTTAGGAGCAATATATCATAATCATCCTATCTATCACCTTCAGTAAACAACTACTTGATTCTAAAAAATTATTGTTTTCTTAGCGGAATACACTTTTTAAATGAGCTAGATACATTCATTTTATTTTGTTTAATCTTGTGGATATTTTTTTATTGCACTCTAATTTTTATTTAGTACAAACATTAGTGATTACATGCATCTTGGTAGATTTATTCTTCTCGCCCTAAAAAAAATTCGCATCTACATATGCCACTTGCATGTAACTCAAATTTCATGTGTTTTCCCTATGGATTGATTTTGAAAGATCACCCTAAGCTTGCACTACTTTTTTTCTTTTTTTATTCTTTTGGTCCATTTTGATTTCAAAGTTTTATATCATCTTATCAAGCCTAGGTTCAAACTATAAATCTGAGATATAAAAAAAAAAAATCAAAGATTTTTGTCTACTATGATAGCATGTTCCTTAAGTCAAAGTCAATATTATCATCCTTAAAGACTAGTTTTCAATTCGAATTGCTAGAAGGAATCCATTAATTCATTTGATCCAATTTTCATGCTAAATCCCATATGCCCTAATTTGTGTGTTACACTAAGACAAAGGAATTTCTACATGGCTACGAAAGGATATGAGAGAAGGAATAAATGTGTGCAAGATAAATTAATAGTAGGCCAACCAAAGGATCCAATTGAAATCGTAGAGGAACTTGAAGAAACAACATATATAGGAAATAAAACCCCCACAATAATAGATTCATCAATTAAAAAGGAAAAGAAATCTATCAGGGGAAATCAACCAATCATGGAATCCTAAGCTATTAAAGATGTTATATTTTCCATGTATGTATATACTTCTTACACTATTGGAATTGATCAAGCCCACACATAAAATGAACTATTCAATTTGATTTAATATGAGAAGGGGTTAAGAGATGATGAGGAATTGAATGAAAGAGAAGAAGTAGAACTCGTCATCACCTAGAATTTGAATAAATCCTTCAAACACAATGCAAAATCTAAATATCCAATGTTTCCTTGTGTAGGAGTGATTAGATATCTATTGCATCATATAGGTGCCAAAACCAAAATGTTTATGAATGAACAGGGAAAGTGTGTTGGATCATTTGCATCAACAAACTTTTAAGCTTACTACAAGATGTCAAAGCTTGAAATCTACTTCACCAACAAGTGGTTAAGAGTATTTACTCATGGCCATAACTAATATGACATCATTGTTTAATGGTATGAGGAAGGGAGGAGTTTCAAAGATAGAAGCAATAAGCCTTTCCCCACCATACACACCTCAAGTCATGATACATATAGGAAACCCAATTTTTCTTCCATTTCTATGGATAAAATAATGCAACTCATGTGAGGATAAGTTTCATTATTGCAAAACATAGAGTCAATATGAGGTTCTTCTTCCTCTACTAGCATGAAGAGAATCAATATGAAAAAACTCACAAAAGAGCATTAACGTATGAAGAGGTTCTAAATAATTTGTAAGTTGTTGTTGAGAAAAAAGAGAGAAGAAAGAAAGAGGAATCTGAAAAAGGATGCTACTGAGAGACAATCCCTTTAGGAGAAAACAAAAATCTAGGAAAAGAAAATACTAGAAGCATTAGGGAAATCCAAAGAAAATGTTAAAGGCAAAAGAAAATAATAAGAAAAAATAAAAGTTGTTAAGAAAGAGGAATTGGAAAAGAAGAAAGAAGTTGGTGATGAGGCCAAAGCTAAAATGTCAATAAAGAAGGGATAAGTTGAAAGGAAATCTAAATAAGATACAAAAGACAAGAAAAATCAAGAAGCAAAGGAAAAAGGAAAAGTTGTTGTAGAGGCTCAGAAGAAGAAATCTAAAATTGAAGTAGAAAAAATATAAAAATAAAGAAGAGGATTTGAGATCCGAGGATGAAGTAGAAAAAAAAAGCTATAAGAGATAGCTAAAAATGAAGTTGAGGAGTAGAAGATAATATAATAAGAACTAGGGAAGATTAATCAAGATGATACTCAAATAGAAGAGATAAGATGTGAAGGGGAAGAATTAACACAACAAACCAATTATCATTAGGGTAGTATGGAGTAACAAGATTGTTCATGAATGGAAGAATGTAATTTAACCAAATATAATTGTGCTAGATTTATTGTCTAAGGTCGTTCTCGTTATACTCTTTATATGTTATTAAGTTGATTGAGAAATTTCTACAAACATTTCACACATAACCCATAGATAGTAATTTTGTCAAACATGTTGTGTACACCAGAAAATAGAAGAGATAATATGGCCCTTTATTAATAATGGAACTTTGACCACACAATACAATGACTAGGGTTATTGTAGCAGTTGTGACAAGTCAACAAACAATTTACTGAAAACCAAAACCTGGTGTAGTGCCCCGATCTCTCCTAGTAGATGGCTTCTCCAATCTGTATAAGGATAAATCCAAATCTCCAATACCCTTCCAAGAATGATAAAATAACCATGTAAACCTCTATTGGAGATGATGACAAGCCGCTCCAATGACACTTGTTGCAACAATTTGGTCGCCCATACCCGAAACAACTCTACAAATTAGTTTGTAGAAGTCGTCACGGGATGAGACTGGACAAAAGGCGAGGCCTTGCATGACGAGGCTATACAAACCATGAGGGACTCACAGGACACCCTATACTCAAACCGTGGGGATGATTTCGGACACGATTTCCCAAAACCCTCCCAGCACCTACAAAATCAGAGTATGACCTATTTTGTAAATTTCTGCCAATATCATGTGTAAGATGATACACCTCCAAACTATAAAAAAACTCAATTGAAGCTCCAATGGAAATTCTGGATGGATTCCCCTCTCATCTAAGATCCAATGGAAGCCCTAGGTGGATTCCCCTCTTCTCTAGCTAGGGTGGATATTGCACTACCANCAAAAGGCGAGGCCTTGCATGACGAGGCTATACAAACCATGAGGGACTCACAGGACACCCTATACTCAAACCGTGGGGATGATTTCGGACACGATTTCCCAAAACCCTCCCAGCACCTACAAAATCAGAGTATGACCTATTTTGTAAATTTCTGCCAATATCATGTGTAAGATGACACACCTCCAAACTAAAAAAAACTCAATTGAAGCTCCAATGGAAATTCTGGATGGATTCCCCTCTCATCTAAGATCCAATGGAAGCCCTAGGTGGATTCCCCTCTTCTCTAGCTAGGGTGGATATTGCACTACCAAAACCAAACCAATAGTGGAAGGGTCTTGCTAAACCCTAACAAAAGAATGGATCCAAGAGAACTTCCAAAATGAGAGATAAAATCATAATACTCAAGTGAATCTCTACCCCTCCTTTTATCCTTCTTCCTTTCCTTCTAAAACTTTTCCCTTTTTGACTAAATCAAATATGACTTCTAGAACTTTCCCCTTTTTGAGTAGATCAAATATAACTCTGTTTGACTAAATCAAATATGACCCTTATCCTCCTTTTTACTTTCACTTTAAGATTAAAAGTCACTTTAAATAATGGATAAGTAACTTATTAATCTAAAGTTACTTTATTTCATTATTGTCACTTTAAATACATAACATCTCCTAATTAAGTAACATTAAATAACCTCTTTTCACTCCATTTTTCTTCACTAACAATCCATGGAAGGAATTTCCACTGCCAAATAGGGGAATCCAAAAATGGGGACATGACAAATCCTCCCTTCTCAAATATTGCTTGTCCTCAAGAACTACCATCATACCCATAGGAACAAAAAACTGAACCAAACTAGAACAATGATGATCCCTGGGTCCCAAACCAATCTGAAATATGCAGAGCACCTTTTGCCCACAATACATTTCTACAATGTGCTAACACCAGGGGATTCTTGAAGGCCACCTATCAGTAGAGCAATAAGATACTGTGAAGACTCAATACACTCTTCACAGAATATCCCCCCTAGGAAACCAATCCAATACACCATATGAATAGGCTCATGAAAGTAAGAGCTCTCCCTCCTATCTATACCGACTTCTAGACTGTCAACCCAAAGAATCCCAGGGTCCCACACTAGAAAGGACTCATCATGTTGTGCCACTCTAGTCATAAGTACTTGACCCTACTACTTAGATGACATCCTCCACTCCTACATTCACAAGTTGTAATGCCTCAAGGAGGCATCCCCACTATCGAGGATACCATCCTACCAGTGGATCTCAATGGATTCACCCAATCCAACTATGAAATCAAACATCTAGGAGAAATCCGTGTTGTCACAAACTAGTAGGGCCTCAATGACACTTATTCTCCAATTATGCAAGGGAAATACTCCAACACCCCTAGTCTACTTCAATTTTCCAAGCATCGTCCAGAAAATCTCCCAACATATCATCCGCAAAGTCCCTCCATGCGAACACAAGAACCCCGTAGATGGTAAAGTCGTCGGGATCCCAAACTAACATGTATGATGTGAAGCACCCTCTACTCATAGCACTAGTATGTAATGTGATAATACACAAATCCACCTAACTGCTCCTGATAAAATAGGAAATCATAAGTGGTATAAACTTAGTCAACTCCTCGGAAGACCAATATTCCAAGAAACCACTCCTTAGCCTCCCAAAATCAAAACTGGTGCTCTCCTCTCTAATAGTTGCCTAACTTTCAAACAATGTAATCCTAGGGTCCAAAAATAATCCTGGGAAGGTACCACCATGTTGATGTTGCACCACTCAGATCATCATCGTCAGACCAATGCACCTAGTCTATATTCTCCTCTCTTGGAACCCAAAACTGAACTCCTTGAAGGGACTGAAACTACTACCCTGGTTCCTCCCCTGTGAAGGTGATGCACCCCCCCTCCCCTCCTGGGAGTTGYGTGACCTCCCAGTCTAGGATATTYAAATCTATGAGTTGAATTAGCTCTTCGRGCCCCTTCTGGACCCCAAAATCAATTTACATAGGCCCTTTCACCTCCGGCGCAGATTGTATGGCACCCTCGGSCTCCTTCCTAAGCACTTTTCTAACTTTCAAATTTTGGGTGCTAGCTCTTTCCGCTAGGCCCCCTCTCCTCATGTGATCTCGGGCTATGACCTGGTGCTAAACCTCCTAAACTGCTTCAGAATTTTGGGCTTTGGCCGTTTCAGCTGCAGTCGTCGTCAAATTCTCTCAACACCTAACCGGGAATATAATTGGTGCGAGGATCCATGGTCCCCCCCACTTCCTTAAATCAATGACCCATCGTAAGTTCGAGCTCCGGCACTTCAGTTAATTATGAACCACTTCTCAATAGAACCTATTGAGTGTTAAGTCTCTGGACTAGCAGATCTTCTGCCAAGTGTCCCCCTTCATGGACGACCCTGATGACCTCGCGACTTTGAGCTTCACGAGTCCTTACATCTCCAATCTCCAATTCATTCGAAGTGCTTATGCTCCAAAGCGTAAAATTTGGTGACACCTACCCCTTTGTCTTGGACGACCCAGATCTTCTTCAGCTCCCATCTCTTTCAGGAGTTTTCCCAATTCCGCTCTTTGCTTTCATCCAGAGTACCTGTCCTCCAAAACACGTGGATATTCAACATGCGTCCTTCTAGATCCAACGGTCCAGATCTTTTCCTCCCTTCACGACTTCACAAGGGTTGCACTCTTCTCTTTGCAAATTTCCAGGAGCTCTATCTCCCGGATATTCTGATATTTCACCACCTGTCAACCTCGACAATGGATGGTCCCTAACCTCTTCAAGATTTCAGCAAAATTCTTGCTCCTATGCACAGAAAGAAAAATAAAATCACGTGCACCTCACCTCTAGATCATACGACTGTCAATCCTCTACACTCAGATCCAATAGCTAGGATCTGTTCTTCCCCTGTGTGCTCCTCCTTTTTCCTGGACCCTGATCTGATGGTCTAGATCTCTACTTTAAAGAAGGATTCAACGATTGTTGTTGCTCCTCCTCCTGAGCTTTCACTTTCTCCTGAAATTGGGAAAATTTCTAAGTGTTCAAAGGTTTTGGCCCTTTGAACCTTCCCTTGCGAACCTGACTACTCTAGTGTTCGACTCTGCTCCTCCTCTTGAGCTTTGGCTTGCTCAAATATCTAAGGGACTTGACCCTTCTACATCTTCCAAAAGACTTTCTAGTGCCCGCCTGGCACATTCTAGGCTCGACCTCATGAAATTTTAAAGTGAAACTACTTTACTTCTGGTGCACTCCTTGTGCTTAGTTGAACCCTCAGACGGCTTCAGATTTTCAAAACTTCGTCTCAGTGTTGGCCTGGTGCACTCCTTGCATAAGTCTTCCTCCTAAACCCTAAACTCTTTCGGGTTCAATAACACACTCCTTTTGTTCGCTAAATGCCCACTCACAGAGCTCTCCTACAGAGTGTTCAGTAACTTTGTTTCCTTCAACTCCCTAACACTTCATAAAGGTGTTGGTTCTGTACACTCCTTGCACTCCCTCAATTCCCTCCTAGCAGAGCCTTTCCTTCAGAGTGTTCAACAACTCTGTGAGTGTCTTCTCCTTGACACTCCTCTTCTCAGAACTCGAAATAGAGTTCACCTGTGCACACTTGCACCTACTCAATGCCCTCATGGAAGAGCTCTACAGAATCTTCAACAATTATGTCTCTTTGTGCCTCCTCTGCACAGTCTCTCCTCCAAGGTGTTCAGTAACCTTGAGGCTCCTCTTGATATTATGAATGTTCTAGTGTGCCCTCCTGGCACATTCTTCTCTGAATCGAAAGTGTTTAGATGTGCACTCCTTGCATTGGCTACATATTTTCCAATACTCTATTGTGCACTCCTTGCACAACCTAAAGAACCCTGAACAATTCAACAACTCTCTAATAGATAGTGAAATTTATCTTCACCCTACAGATGGAAACTATTCATACATATACAACATACATTTACATAAACACACATAGATGGCATTCATCAAATACACATAAACACACACAGAAACTCATATACAGGAAAATCAACTTTTGTATTATCTTTGAATGTCTATACAGATGTTTACAAAGGCTGGACTACAATAGAGTCTAAGCGTTCTCTCCTCTCCTATATTGAGCTCTCTCTACTCTCTCATCTCTTCCACATGCTAGATATCTCTAATAAATTTTGATATAAAGATATTTTAGAAAATAGGGTCTCCTCGAGCTCTCCCTCCAACTCACCTAACTCTCATTAATTACATTGAATTACATTCAATGGCCATCTAGTCTGAATCATATCTAGATCTCATGAGCCTGTTAGCCATTAAAGGAGACCTTATCTCTTGCCTAGACAAAGGCATCAACTTGGCTCTTCCAGCCTTACATCATTTAATTGCATTTAATTTTACATTTGAAATTTAAAAATGAGGGAAAAACGAGAGGGATGGCAGCTCTCCCCTCCTTGAATGCACTTTGATGTGATGGAATGCTAGCACATTGTTGAGGTGGAGCGATTCTCTTGCATCATAATCCACTAATGGGAAAATCATGAGCTCCTGCTCATGAGTTCCTCTGCTCCAGTGTTGAAATCCACCAGGATCCCAAACTCTCCTTTGGAGCTGCCCTCCTTTTCCTTTGCTCTACTATTGTTGTTGGTTGTTCCCTACTACTCTTGCAGGCTTCCTTTTTCTCAGCTTCTCCTTGCTGGAAGTTTCTTGTGTTGACCTCAATGTCAGCCTCCTTACCTCCTCAATCACCTCTTCTAGTTGTTCTGCAGGTTGGCTCTTTTGCAGTCTTCTCTACTGCACTTCCTCATCCTTATACACATCAAATGGAAGATCATCTTGATCCCCCATGGGGTTTCTTTCTTGTTTGGCATTAGCTTGCAACCCTGCCGCAGACTCCAATTCTGCAATCTTATCACTAATTTGTTTCTCAACTCCCGCCTCTGACAAATTGAATTTTTTCATCTCCTCTACTGGTATATCTCCAACCTCCTCCAGCTGCTCCTCGGGTTGGTATGCTCCTCCACCTATTTCCAACTTAGCATGTTGGATGTGCATACTTTGCACTATAAACCTTCTCTCTAGGGTTTCCTATTCCTCACACATATCAACAAATTCTATGTTTTCTTCTTCCTCTTCTACTGCATACTCCAGTGTTGCAGTCATCTCCTATTCAACTTCCTGGCTAAAAATTTTGAGCAATTCTGCTGAATGCTCTTCTTCTTTTGTTGGGGTAGATTATGATATATGCTCCGTATCCTCTTCCTCCATGACAATTTATGTTGTTTGTCCTTCTGTTGCACCTCCAACATGTGTATTGGGTGCTACTGGGTTTCTTGGAAGGAATATATGGATTCCCCCAATGATCATAATTCTCCTCTGATCCTCCTCCTCTATGATGGAAGTATTTAACTTCTCATCATATTCATTCACATGTTCTGCAACTCCACATGAATCTTCGTATGAATGAGGCCTTTCCTTTGCCTCCCTTTCATCTGCCAACACTCCTTTCCCACATGAACTCTCAGCTGATTTCATCTCTTCTCCCTTTCCCACCTGGCAATCTGGGATTTATCCTATGCCCTCATGGCAGTTTATGAGATCAACTAATCTCATCTCATTGTCCATTTGGAAATTTGAAAGTTCATCACTTCCCTCCTTGCATTCTACGAAATCCTCTGATCCCTTCTCCTCCTCATCACTGAAATTTCCCTCAGCCACCTCCTCATTACATGTTGGTGCCTTCTAGGAAACAACTTTTGAATAGGCCACTTCACTTTCCTCTTCAAAGGCCATTCATATGTCTAGTGTACCGTTGATTCTTGCTGCATATTTAGTGCTAGCCTATCCATTTCTTCTCTTAGCTCACTGAGCTCCTTGTCAATTTCTTCTTTGTTTTTCTACTGGCGGTCCTTGCCCTGACCATGCTTATGGCCTTTAGTAGCCATTCTCCTTCCCTTACCTACCCTCCTGGAAAGTTTCTTGGTTACCCTGCAACTAAGAGCGCCTCCATCTTCTCCTACAATCCACTTAGTTGTCAAATGGTTGTTGCACACTTGCAAACAAATATTCACAGAGCATTTCACTCTGTCTTCACCTTCCCTTCCTTTGTCTGCTATCTACAGACAAAAATTGGTCTCTGATACCACTTGATGGTATCCGAATAAATCCTTTATCTCCTTCCTCCTACTTAAGAATAAAATTAGGCTCTAATACCACCTGATGGTATCAGACTATCTCATTTATCTCCTTCCTCTCACCTAAGAATAAAATCAGGCTCTGATACAACCTAATGCAGGCCCTCTCCCCTCCTGGGGGTTGCGTGAACTCTCGTTCTAGGATCTTAAAATATATGATCTGAATTAGTTGTTGGGCCTCTACTGGAACCCAAAATCAATTTACATTGGCCCTTTCACCTATGGTGCAGGTCGTACGACACCCTCCGTCTCCTTCCTAAGCACTTTTCTAAATTTCAAATTTCGGGTGCTAGTTCTTTCCGCTAGGCCCCCTCTCCTCATGTGATCTCGGGCTATGACCCTGGGGTAAACCTTTTAAACCACTTTGGAATTCTCGGCTTCGGTAGTTTCAGCTACAGTCGTCACCAAATTCTACGAACCTTGAGCGGCGAATATAACTGGCGCGAGGATCAATGGTCCCCGCCACTTCCTTAAATCAACGGCCCACCGTAATTTCAGGCTCCNCACTTTGGAATTCTCGGCTTCGGTAGTTTCAGCTACAGTCGTCACCAAATTCTACGAACCTTGAGCGGCGAATATAACTGGCGCGAGGATCAATGGTCCCCGCCACTTCCTTAAATCAACGGCCCACCGTAATTTCAGGCTCCGACGCTTCGGGTAATTATGAACCACTTCTCCACAGAACCTCCAGAGTGCTAAGTCTCTGAACTAGCATATATTCTACCAAGTGTCCCCCTTCACGGACAACCTTGAGGCCCTAGTGACTTCAGGCTTCGCAAGTCGTTGCATCTCCACTCTCCAATTCCTCCGAAGTGCCTATGCTCTAGAGTGAAGGATCCGATGACACTTGTCCCTTTGGCTTGGACGACCGAGATATGCTTCAGCTCCAGACTCTTTCAGGAGTTTTCCCAATTCTTCTCTCTGCATTCTTCTGGAGTACATGTCCTCTGAAATACACAGATCTCTACCACACTTCCTTCTGGATCCAATGGTCCAGATCTTCTCCACCCTTTGCGAATTATAGAGGGTTGCACTCTGCTCTTTGAAAATTTATGGGACCTTTATCTCCCCGATCTTTTGATCTTTTTCCACCTGTGAACCGCGGCGATGGACGGTCCCTAACCTCTTCGTCACTTCGGAAAATCCTCGCTCATGTGCACATAAAGAAATCTTAAATCACGTGCACCTTACCTATGTATCAGACGACTGTCGATCCTGTACACTCAGATCTAATGGCTAGGATATGTTCTCCCCTTGCATGCTCCTCCTTCATCCCGGACCCTGGTCTGACAGTCCAAATCTCTACTTTGCGGCTCGATTCAATGGTTGTTGTTTCACCTCCTGAGCTTTCACTTTCTCCCTGTTAACGCTCTGTAAATTTCCTAGAGGTTGTTAGAAAAGAAGAAATCTATGGGAGGTAACTTTATCCAACCACTT
>SNQJ01S0037193.1:0-17064 GCA_010110895.2 Picea sitchensis
TTCTCAGCATAAGTATTTGTATTAATTGGCGGAGGAACCTGAGAGTTCGTTCATTTACTAGAATGGCGGCTTTGTTGCAAAGAAATTAGGGTAAACTGCAGGAAATATAGGCTTTACACCGATTTTTAGCACAAAACATCAACAAAATTAGGATCAGTAATGGAGACAATTTATATGATTTCCTTGCCTCTTCGCATCGGATTTTGTCAAGCAATAATGTTCGAACAAATCAATTAAATCTGATGGATGCCCATGTCGCATTCAGGCAAATATTTGTAGTGGTTCCGGTGAAGCTCAAGTATAAGTTTGGCCAGCTTTGAAGTACCTTGAAACTTTGTAACTTCTAGTGAGAAATCTGATTTTATTTCATTTCATTAAGCTGCCACATGAAATTCTTCTCTAAAACAATGCCCACCCTTCATCTCTGGACATATTCCCATGCTTTTCTCCCAAATCGCATCTATTACAAGATAAGTTTTGGAACATGATGCCCAGGCATAGGTCTGCATCTGAAAATATATAACATATGTTTGTAATGAAAACAACGACGCCATGTTTTTTCCTTAACATAAGTTTGAACCCTTTCCTTACAACAAAAAAATCTCCCCAAAAGCAAATTCATTTCTAATCAGTATGAGAAATATTCAAGGTAAGGAATATAATCCCCAAATAAGAATTCGTCCTAAAACAATGGAATAACAAGAGCCAAGATCAATGGAAATATGAAAACTTGAAGCAAGTACGGAAGGAAACATAATCTAGTTGGATAGTAAGTTTCTTGACACCCAACCCTACCCGAATCAAGACATTGATGTGAGAATGAAATAACTTTGTGCTAATGAAAGAAAAGCTACAGATTGCATCTTCTATCCTTCATACAGTAAAATTCAAATAGATAACATTGCTTGTAGAATTGCTTCCCCTCAACTATTCCTGTGGCTACCTTAATATTTGAGGGCTTACCTCCTTTTTACCAAGTAATTCCAAATTTTCATACAATAATTCCCATCACCCTGAATGATCCCCCACCAAAATTTTAATGGCAGATTTCAACAAAGCTTCGTCCAAAGAGTGGTTAAAATTTACTGACAAATATCTCATTTACAACCCAAAACTAGCCAGGAACCAAGGTACCTCAATAGACCTTTCAGGATTGCAGTTCCATATCTGTAAGGTGATGGGGATCTCCTAGAAATTTCCCTACTCATTCTTTCTGAGACCCTTAAATGAGTTCTCAGTTAAAACTCCCTTCAGATGAAAGTATGTAGGAAAAATCTCCGAGTCTGACAACATTGCTCACTTGTCCTCCATCTCTCTATCTATTGCACACATTTATTAGCCAAAAGATCTTATTTTGAAATTTTTTTATTTTTATTTTAATAAAATAAATCTGAAGGCAATATTTATACAGGACATATCCCCTATGATCCACTTCTCTTTCAAATTATGTGTTATTTTCACTTACTGTGGGCGTGCTTCAAATGTTCAATTTCCTTCTATTTTTATCTATATCACGGCACATATGCATAATCAGGAACTGCCTGCTTTTATTGGATTCTACTAATTTTTCTTTTAAGCACTCTGTACACATTTGTACTATATTTATTTATTTTAGTTCTCATCCAATCCCATGGACAAATATATTTGTTTTAATGTTGGTTAACAACGATTGGTTTATAACAAAAATGTCTCTATTTCCGTTTACAGGGTATTAATAGTCATAAAGTGTGAGGTTATTTCACCTGTGCTTGATGCTGAAATTAGTGAAATAAAAGTGAAACCAGAAGAAAATGAGGTGCATGTAAACCCTGAAGTAAAAGACAAGGCATCCGATGGAACTGTTTCAAAGTCTGCTGCTGAGATTATGCATGAACAACATGGAAAGTATGTATATAGTTATGCTCTCTTTTTGCTGTGTACGCTATTTTTTCCTCTTCTAGTCCTTTCTCTGTCGCTAAAGTAAATATTCAATCATTCATCTATATTTGTGCATGTTTGAACACGAGCAATGCTTCATGTAATTTTCAAGCCTTCTAGTGCCTTTATTTATTTATTTTTTAATTTAATTTTGTAAATCCCCTCGTTTTAATTTTTTGGAAGTTGTTCGCTATATTAACATTATTATCGGGTTGATGTGGCTGGTTATTGGGCTGGTATAGTGCCACTTGTTAGATGTTTTCTTTGTCTAGCTCGTGTAGCTACTGGTAGATTGTCTTGCTTCATCCTATATGCATGTGGACATCTCCATTTTTAGAGCAGGAGATGGTTTGCTACGAGGGACACGGGCCAGGGATTCCAAGGCTGCTTTCTCAGACTTTGCATCCATCTTCGCTAGGTCTAGCCTGGACCTAGATAGCATCTGTTTGATCTACAGATTGTGACTGGATACCAGTGTAGCTGCACTCCGCCTCTTGGTTTACCCTTCTCTATACGATTTGAATTGCTTGCATTTTTCCATTACTTGTCATTTATCTCAATTTTCTCTTTAATGTGCTCGAGGGTTTTACAAATAATTTTTATTTATTATTTTGTTTACATGCTTTACAGATCTCATCCTGTAATTTTCCCAAATTTCTTGATAGTTGATAAGCTTTCTTCAACGTTGGCTAACTTTACCACACCATGCATTATGTATTCCTAATGTGTATGATTAATATCTCTACACTACGGTGGCTATGTTTGGGCATGTATGAGCTTGTTGCCTCTTCTTTTACTGTTATCATATGTCTTTGGCCTATCATGCTGAAGCTACTTGTCTTGTATTAGCCTTGTGTGTTTATTTTTTGTGTATGCGTTTGGGGCCCTAACTAGCAGATCTGAGCAAAATGAGAGTACTGGCATTTTGTTTTGTTTATTTTGTCCTCAGATTCATTGATATGCATCGGTTCTATGCTTAGCTTAGTATGTGTATGGAACGCCTTCACTGTCTCAGCCTTTTAATCGCGTTTAAAAGTATTAAATAAAATGATGAAGTGGAAATTAGATTTATATTAGTTTTTCATCTACTTGCAGTGCTGCACCTGCTGCACAATTGAGAATGTCACGCAGTGTTTACCCTTTAGTTTCTATCAATCCTTATGAATGGAATTGGACTATTAAGGTCCGAGTCACCAACAAGGGACCTTTGCGCACATTCTGTAATGCCAGGGGTGAAGGCAGTGTTTTCAATGTGGAGCTTACTGATGAAGATGTAAGGCTGTTGAATGCTCTCTATCTTCAATTTTAATTCAAAATCTTCAAATATCTAACCATTTCAAATTTAATGTATGCTAGCATAATAAAGGTTTAAGATGGGTAAGGATGTTCCATTATCTTGGTTTCCACCTGATTGTTTTTCTTACTGTGCTGCAGGGCACTCAAATTCAGGCAAATATGTTTAAGGAAGCTGCTGATAAGTTATGGAATAAGTTTGAATTGGTAAAGGTCTATTATATCTCAAAAGGAACCCTTCGAGTTGCAAATAAAAAATTCAAAACAGTAGCAAATGATTATGAGATGACCTTGAATGCAAATTTAGAAGTTGAGGAAGCAGTTGAGGAAGGAACCCATATTCCAGAATTCAAGTATAACTTTGTCAAGGTTGATGAGCTTGGTCCATATGTCAATTCAAGGGATCTTGTTGGTGAGCGTCCTTTGGCTTAAACAGTAAAAATCTTAGTTTGGTAATTGGGCATTTCACTTTTATCTCTATATTCCATCACATGATTGAATTGTCTGGTGTGATTTTCTGCAGATGTCATTGGAGTTGTTCAGAGTGTATCACGAGTTCTAAGCATCAGAGTGTATCACCAGTTCTATCTGCTTTAAAGATTCTCAAAAGTTCATAATGTTTCAATAACTTTCTCCTTTTCACGCTTATATGTGCTATAGGTATATTATGGTGGTTAAGGCATCAGATTCAAGGGGTGAAGCTTGGATTTATGTTTTCAGTGACCAAGCAGAGCAAATCCTTCGGCACACAACAAATGAGCTTGCAGTTATTAGATATGAGGTATAGTACTTGCATAGTGCATTACAATTAAAGTTCCAATTAGAATTGGGCTCTCTTAAAGCCTAACACTGAGCGATATTTGTGTTTCACAGGAAGCAGATCAGAAGGCTTACCAGATAGAGCTTAATAAGGTGATGTGGGTTCCACACATCCTTCGTGTCAGCGTAGCACAGACCGAGTACATAAATGAGATGAGGCAGCGCATTACAGTTCATCCATGTAACCCAGTAGATTGGAGTGGTGAATGCAAGTATTTGTTAGAAGAAATCTCAAAGATGAAAACCCAAGCGTAGAGTAGGTTCCAATTTCTTTTGGAGTTCATGGCAACATGCAAGACCAATCCGATTAGATGTCGTCGATGCATCTCATTAACAAAATGTCAAATGTGCAACTTTGATTACTACAGCCTCTATTCGTTTTTCTTTTTCCTTTTTCTCCTTCAAGTCTTCGTACAAGGCAAAAGTGGATCAGAAGGCAGCCAGGAATCGAACCAACTTATAAAAAATCTTATCGTCCTATTACCTTGCTGCACGCTTGTAATATTATATATGAACTACTGGGACGCTTGTAATATTATATATGAACTACTGTTTTTCTCCAATGGGAGTCGGCTTTGAGAGAAGGGGCATCCTTTTCAATAAAACAGAAGGTGGGTTTTATTTACTTACATCCTTTTTCCATTGTGCTTTGGGCCATTTTGAGCCCGGATGCTCCAAACGATCATATGGTATAAACATGGTATAATATTATAATCAGATACAAATTCTTATTGGAATTTTTGATACAAATTCTCATTGGACTTTTTGGACCTCTCCAAAAAGTCCAAACGATCATATGGTATAAACATGGTATAATATTATAATCAGATACAAATTCTTATTGGAATTTTTGATACAAATTCTCATTGGACTTTTTGGACCTCTCCAGATAGTTCTGAAATGTGAAGCATTATCTTTACTTTATGGGTATTGGATTTCTTGAATGGTGTATCCAAAATGGGTCTGAAATGTGAAGCATTATCCTTAGTTTATGGGTATTGGATTTTTTGAATGGTGGTGTCTCCAAAATGGGCTTGAAATGTGAAGAATTATCTTTAGTTTATGGGTATGGGATTCTTGAATGGTGTCTCCAAAATGAGTTTTAAATGTGAAGAATTATCTTAGTTAATTCACTTTTGAAAGAAGATCTTACATGGATTTCTTAGCTTGTGTTTCCAAATGGACTTGGACTTTGAGCATCCATCGTCTTTAATTTTGAAAGGATTTTACATGACATTTTAATTTGGAAACGCCAAGATACTTGAAACATATTAGATTGATTGTAACTTTTGCCAAAACCCTTAAAACAATGGATTGATGGATTGATTGCAACTTTTGCCGAAACCCTTAAAACAATGGATTGATGGATTGATTGGAACTTTTGTTGTATCTAATGGACACATAAACTAAGAGGATAAATCTGTTGTTAATAAAAATCCGGGAAGCTCTTAAATATAGACCGCTGATATAGATTTAAATATTGATATGGCTAGTATCTTAGCAAAGGTTAATGTACCTGTCCCTTTTAGTATTGATATTGTATTTTTTAAATACCTACAAGAAGGTCACAATTGCGACATCTTGGAGTGTCAATCCCATAACAACCACGTCGGAGATAATACCTCTTAACGCCGCTTCTTCCCATCGCTCTAGACGCCTCTCTTGCCACCACCTTCAAGACGCCGCTCTGCCATGTTCAAGATGTCTCTATTGCCACGTATAAGACGCCTCTCTTGCCATCGCTCCTGGACATCTCTCTTCCCACGCCTCTGACGCCCTCATTGCCACCTTCAAGATCGCTATCTTGCCATGTTCAAAGATCGCCTCTTACACGCTTAAGATCGCGTCGGTCTTGCCACGCTCAAGATGTCTCTTCCACGCTCTAGATGTCTCTATTGCCACATTTCGTGACAACGCCTCTGGCTAATGCTCAAGATCAGCCGGTCTTGCCACATTCAAGACGTTGCAATAACAACGAAATCTATGTCATCGAAAGAGAGACGTCATGTGAAACTATTATTTGAGGGGGTCCTGGTTTTATTAGCCTCCCACAATATAAGCGGTAATTAAGGCCGAATAATGCTACCAGTCAATTTGACCCAAATGTACTAGTGATATTATACTGAGGGCAGACATTCTTTAGATCTCACAGACGTGAGTGTAAGATTAGCCATAATTATTGTTGATGTTCTATACTAAGGGCAAACACTCTTTCTCGTGATCTCATAGACGGAGTGAAAGATTGTCCCAGATGATTCATTTTATCATAACATTGTTTCCTATGTAGATGAAGACTACCGTGGTGGCATACATTCTTCATCTCACGTGACGTGAGTGAAAGATTGGCCTGCATGACATGCTTTTATCATAACATTGTTTCATGTGATGCTCCCCGATACAGGATGAGGAATTCACTGTGAAGGTTTCATCACAGTAACCATAATGCTATCACCAAGCACTTATGACATTTTACGTAGTGGAACCACTGATTGTAGTTATAAATACTAAGTGAATAGATATAGGTGTGTTCTATCCCTCACTCTAATTGCCTTGAAGACTATCAACAATTTATTGAGAATAATGACTATCTTATGAATGATGAATAGAGGTTTTCCAGATGGAAAATAGTTCAGGGTTTTTACTCCTCTTGTATCACCCATGGTGAGAGTGACTTCTAACATCATAACTACCTGTGATGAAGTATGGTTTCGAGATACTTGGATGATGATGGTGATGCTCATGATCCAGTCATGAAATAGTCTAGATGACTATATTGATGCTACCCTGTAATGGTATATTTGTAATCAAGTCCATTACTTGTAAATTCTAGATAGGAGGGAGTGTCAATACTGTGGTAGTCAAGGAGGTATTTTAATTCTCCACTTGTGAACCTGACGGGAATAGAAGACTCTGAGAAGCAGAGAAACCCTAATGAGTTGGCTAATAACCTAGAAGCCTATTGCCCAAGAAGATAATTTATATTAGGCTATTATCTCCAAGAGAAAAAGTCGGCCAAAATTAATACACAATAATATAACTCAAAACAGACACATACCCATGAGAATTCGAACTCCAACAAAACTCGAAGGATTACTATAAATATAGGGAACCAATATCTCATTTGAAACACTTCTCAAAACTACAGAAAGGCACTTGTGCACACTACAATTCCCATTTTTGTGTGCAGGTTTCGAGGAGAGCTGCCATTGCAAGTGCTGCAGCTAGCAGATCACATCTGGCTTGGACTATCTCTTGGATAAGTTTTGGAATATCTGATTAGCTCTTTGTGATGCGTTATCCTTCGGGAAAGGTGCACTATGCTTTGTTTGGCTATCTAGCTCCAGGGCTTCTCGAGTAATTCTCTGTCAAGGTTTTGGTGCTCGGAGGGTGGCTTCACCTATGGTTGGGTGACGAGGGTATCACACGGTAAACAAGCACACCATCTTCTACATTCTAACAACCTACAGGTCCATTTAGAGGTTAGCAATAATGTTTAAATCAAAATTTTATTTGTTAAAATTTTATCTATATGAAAGATTCTGAGATTCATATCACTTGCATTAGATGCAATAGCTTTTTTTTTATGTTGAGTATAATAAAAACCCACTTGTGTGCCCAAATTATTATGGATCTATTATAAAATTCTCTCAAAGAGAAGATCTGAAATTTTAACAAACACAAAAAGTCATCAACAACTCGGAAGAGGACTTACATATACCTTATCTTTGGTGTTTGACTTAACCTTTAAAAGATTATTATTATTATTTTAACCATTATCGAGAAAACCATTATTCCTTCAAAATAAACATAACTCAAAAGTTGAAAAGAATAATAATGTTTCACAACTATAGTGGCTTAATTAATATGAGATGGATTTGTCCTTTAAATAATATCAATGGGTACACTCAAAAGTCGAAAATACAAAAACACCACCTACATGCATAAAAAATATTAAAATACTACCTATATGCAGCATGAGGGCTGCTTCTTGCACTTAAATGCTTTGACACATAATAAACATACCTAATTTGGGAAATAATAGACTCTAACTTAAATTAAGAGAGGGTAGAAGTCATTAAATACGTGGGAGAGAGATATAAATTTTTAATATATTTTTTACATTAAGGATGAAATTTGCAAACTTGAGCCTAACACTATTGAATTTATAGATAACAAGTTATAGAATACATATTTTTTAAATGGATGCTTAGTTATCATGAAAGAAATAGTTTATGCTTTATGGGCATGTGTTAGCCGAGGAAAGCACCTTTGGGTGAGATGAAAGTTGTAAGAACCTTTTGATGGGTCTATGTTAGTTAAGAGGAAAGCACCTTTGAGTGAGATGAAAGTTGTAAGAACCTTTTGAAAAAAGGGATTTGTCACTAAAAATGAATGAGGAAATTATTTAGAAGGGAGAAGGAGCCAAACTGTTGGAGGAGATGAGCTTTAAGGACAATGGAGGAAATTCCATTTATACTAGGGCCAAGTAGTCCATTAAATGTGATGGGCAGATGCAAGAACCGTAAAATCCATTAATACTAAGACCAAGTAGGCCATTCAATGTGATGAGTAGATGGAAGGGAAAACCCTTGTCACCGACCCCAAAGTCTCAAGCACCATCTTCTTATCATCTAATTTAAAAGTTATTTTGGGATGCAAATTTCCAAGTTAATATTATCACTCATTAGTCTTAGTGTCAATATCATATCTTCTTGATTAATCTTGACATCAATACCATATCTTATCTTATCTTATCTTTATTGTTTTACTTAGTTCAATGCCTAAATCATATCTTTTATTCCTTCTTTTAAAGTTTCCATACCAACATCAACATATATGATAAATACATTTAATATATTTTGAAAAAAAATACATAATGAAAACCCAAAAAGAAAAAGCAAGAAAACTTAAATTTGTTTTTACATGAAACTTTCCTTATATTATCCCGGGTAGGTGGGATTGTCACCGACAAAACCAACAAGGAGGTGATAAATACATATAACAGAACCCAAACGTAGAGTATAGCAAGATAACATATAACAGAACCCAACGTAAGCAAAAGAACAAATGCAAGAGGGAACCCCTAAATGCGTGGAGGTCATAATGAAGAAACTAGAACCAAACCAGCACATACAGGAAGGAATTTTAATTTTGAATGGTCTTCTTAACTTCACAATTCTAATTTATTTTAATTAATTAAGTTCTTGTCGCCACAATTTGAGTTAGTATGTGCACACAAAGAGTCTCTCATCTTGTCGTCAATCCTCATCGTGTAAAACAATATAAGTCTTTTTGTGGTCTCCACACTATAAAAAATATACTAATTTATTAATTCAATATGAAGACTTTATAGTCCTTCCTAGTCAGTAGGAGAGATGTTTATGTTAACTAATTGACTAAAATAATAATAAAATATTGTTAAAAATAAATTACATACAACAGCACTTATATATTAAAAATTAATATAATTATATATATCTTTAAAAATTATATATATATATATATGCATATATATATATATATATATATATATATTAATATATAATAAATATTTCAATTTATTAAAAAAATATATATGAGTTTAATTTATTATGTTTCGCTTCCTTCCATCTCTATTAATAATAGATTACTAAAAATAATATAATGCTGGGTTATATGTCCTATTCATAAAATATATCAATATAATAAAAAATATATTAATATTTTTAATATATGATTAATTTTTAATATGTTTTATAATATTATTATATTTTCATTTTAATATTAAACCAGGATACATTCAAGTGTCAGAGATCAAATCTTTTATGTGATAACTTTTTAAAAGTGCAAAAAGTTGACTAAATGTTAAAGGTTTGCATATTTAGAGTTTTGATCCCTCTAAGCTCTTCTTTATAGACCAAGGGGTTAAGATGGATCTATGTTGGTTCACTTTTACAATATCTCCAATTAAAACTTTGCATGGTCTCCAATTTCAACCTTCATTTCTATATGATTGATATAAAAAGATGGAAAAGTGTGTCGATAAGAAAATATATTGGGATCAATTAGTATATAAAATAAGAGTTATTCAATATCTTCCTCATGTGTGATCCCATGGTGTAGTGTATATGCTATCTCTCATATGATCTTATGATGGTGGTATATGTTATTCAATATTTTAACAATTCCATTTTGTTAATATTCCACATCTTCACCACTAAACATTTTTACTTTGTTATTGTTTGGATTGATAATAATGTAAATTTGGAAGTGTCAAATTCATCTTAAACATATAAATATATCTAAAAATTTCCCATAATCCATTTAACTCCATATTTATGATTTTCCAAGGAGCAAATTTCTAAGTTTTCCTTAAATTTTTCACTTAAAAAAAGGTTAGATTTGCACCTCAAACAACTCATTCCTTCTCAATGCATGCATACATGATAAAACCTGAGTTAAATGGATCTATGATAAATCCCTGAGTCCTGAAGCTCAGGGTCCAGATATGCTGGCAGCTAATCTATGTCACCCAGCCCTTCAACTGCAAACATAAATTATATATTAAGTAATTATCAGCTCTCATAGGATTATGGAATTCAATGTTATAATTATTAAGCATACTCACCAAAATAGTCAGGAATGAGCTTTCCATTGGACACACGTCCTGTGGGAATATGGTTGATGAAATCTCGGCCATAAGGAGGAAAATTCCCATTGATAGATGTCGAGATGTAATTATTATTTCCGGTATCAGCGTATGAATCGCCAAAGAAAAAACTGCAGGCACCGACACATTTTGCGCCTCTGCAATTAACCCAAATTTCCATGTTTGAAAGAACGATATCACCAATAATATTGTGCCTACAGTAGACGCCGAAACCAAAGATCCAGACCTCTCCATGGCCCGATTCCGTATTACAGACCAAGGACAGATTAGATATTAAAAACAGAAGTAAAACCATCGACGTTATAAGCATTATTGGACTCGGAATGTGGAATCATAACAAAAACAAGGAACATTCCTATTAGATAATAAAAATAGAAATAAAAATATCAACATCATTCTACTCGAAATGTGGAATCATAATCGCAAGCGGTGCTAATAGATTTAAATGCTGACAAGTAACTGTGTCGCGAAAAAAATTCTCAAGTGATAAATTATAACCGTTGGCCGTGTCACCATAAACATATCTAGAACAATATTTAAAATATTTAATCAGTGAAAAGAATGTGGTTGGCTTATAAACTAGTACAGCCCTCAAATTTGTGGTTGGTGAACGCTTAAAGGTGATGTCAAAGTTTCTTTCAAGACAGCTGAAACTCATGGACAGCATAGAGCTGAGGAAATCCAAAAGTTAATTTCGAATGTGGTAATTCCAAAAGTTAATCAGTTAAATGTGGCACCACATGGTGGTATTGTAATTTTGTCATGATTGAAAATGTCAAAAGTAACAGGCCAATCCATATCCAAAAATACAAGGAAGTTATGAAGAGTAACCATTCATTGATTTGGGAGGACAACTAAGAATATGACAGCATCTTCAATTGTTAGCCATCAAATTAGAATTTTAGATTAAAAGATACTATTATACCCATTCCAATAACATACACCCTTTAGACCTAATAAATAAAATAAGAATTGCTCATGACCAGATTTAATTCTCGTTTATTCAATAGTTCAATCTTATGACAGCTTTGTGATCCCTCAACAACTCAATAATTCAAATCCTATGGCAACTTTGTGATACCTCAACACTGCTTAGAGCCGTCAGTTTGTAGAATTTGTCTCTGTAGGAAGTGTACAAAAAAGGAAAAGAGACAAGAAAACACGTAGCTCATTATGATCCATAACCACTTTCTGCCACCCTAGCTGGGTCAATAATTCAATCTGCAACTTTAGAAGTTGCCCCCAGCACTCCCTCTTAGCCGTCAGTTTTATAGAAAATGGTAGAAAGAAAGAGAAAATGATAGCTGATTATGATTCATAACTTCCTCCCACTGCAAATGGATTAAGGTTAAGGTTACGCATTTGCAGATTAAGGTTACGAATTTGGATAGAGTTAGAGGTCAAGAATTTAGTATATTTTTATATGTATATATGTAATATTAATATGAAAACTGTCTCCATCAGGTTATTAGTTCAAATTTCATGGCGGAAAGGTTGAGGGTGAAAATATTTGTGTAGGAATAAAACTATTCAATAGAACATTTAGATTCAACCCAATATAACACAATCCTGATAACAGCATCTCACCCATGGACAAAATGATTAACATGTAACAATGAGGATGGATGACTGAGTGGTTCAATTATATCTATTGTGTTTATATTTAATATTTCGTTTTAATGTTAATATTACACCAAATACCTTAGACTAAGACTAGATACCTTGAACAAAATTTTGAATTCAAGACTCCAGAAAATTCTAATAATAATAATAAATTTATAAAAAAGATTGCAGAATTTATGAGGGTAAAACTTAATAATATAAATTGAAAAAAATTTAGCCATCTCCAATACCTAGAGCTTATCCAGATTCTTATTTCAAAAATTTTGAATATGTTTCACGTGATAAGTCAATTGTTTTGCAGGCCAGTTGTAACGTCCCTGCAGAGGACAGTGTAAATTTTGGAATCTGTTTCATGTAATTACCGAACTGTTTTGCAGGCCAGTTCTATCGTCCGTGCAGAGGACAGTATAAATGTTTACCTTTATCATATAATTTTGTTTGCTGTGTATTCTTGAATTACAAGCTTGGACTACAAGCTGTATATCATTTTTAAGCTTATAGGTATTTTTATATGGAATAAGGTTTCTGAATGTTGGTAATTTAATATGAATATAGGTGATTTAATTTATATATATTAATTAAGTTTATAGGTGTATAATTATTGGAAATGATTAGAATGAATGGTTTTTTAATTACAAATTGGTTTTTAATGATCACTATTTGATATGTTTATAATATTTTTTATAGTTACAATAAATGAAAGGTTATGATTTCAAACATTAACTTCTTTGCATCACAAAAACATATTAAATCATCATAAAAATGATTAATTAAACTAATTAGCATAACAATGATTGTTCACTATGTTTTACTGTATTTATGTTTTTTACTATACTTTAATATTTTACTGTATTTAATTCTTTTTTATTTACTTATTTTTTTAAACTAGTAATTGTTTTATTTTGTTACACCAGATGTTATTAAAAAATGTAATAAGCTCTTTCAATATAAAAATAAAAATATTCGGTTTTAATGCCATATAAGTTGTTCGTATTATATTTATATCTATGAAGTTATAATAATTTACTGCAATCAGATTTTTTTATTTAGATGCTTTTAGCTTCCCTTACCATATGTCCGTGCTTTTTTTTTTTTAGTTGTTGTGCATTCGGGTCACAAGTTGTGTATCATTTTTAAACTTATAGAAATCTTTATATGAAATAGGGTTTCTGAATATTAGTAATTTAATATGAATATTGGTGATTTAATTAATAAATATTAAGTGTAAGATTTATATTTAATAATTTATAAATATGTTTTTGATAATTGATATTAGTAATTTAATATGAATATTAATGATTTAATTAATAAATATTAAGTGCAAGGTTTATATTTAATAATTTACAAATATTTTTTTGTCATTCATATTAGTAATTTAATATGAATATTGATGATTTAATTAATAAATATTAAGTATAAGGTTAATATTTAACAATTTACAAATATTTTTTTTAATTATAGATAAGATTAAATTAAAACTTTAATATTAAGTTTTTTATTTTTTATTTTTGTTTTTAATCATTTTTCCACTAAAATATGTGTTTAAACGATAACATTGCAAACATAAAATAATCATAATAAAATGTCAATTTCCTTTAGTCATAGTCATGTTTAGATGATGTGAAGTGGATACTTCTAGTATTAATTAGCACAATCACATTGTAAAAATGTTTGATATACATAGATTATTATTTTTTAAAGAATAGAATTAATAACACCACTAATACAACCTATTAACTAACATAACCACATTCTAAAAATGTTTAATATACATAGAGTTTTAATTTTTAAAAATAAAATTAATAGCATTAGCACCACTAATACAACCTATAAACATTTATCAACCACACTTTTATAATGTGATTGTGTAACCTTAAAAGAAAAACTATATATACATACTTCACAAATTCTAGCCCAAACTTCCCTTCAAAAACAAACATCCATACTTAATTTATGTTCAAGTTATGTTGATGTAACCCACTAAAAAACGATCTCTACTTAAGGCAATCTCCATCTAAACACCAAATGTTTGTAATAGTTACATACGGTTTGTACTTTGTATTATTATGTTTTTGAAAAAAAAATATTATCCATTTTAAAAATGTATCTAGACTTTTTTTAAATGTATCTAGGCTCATTGTGTGCTTCATTTTCCTATTGTAAACAGTATTTGTTTATTTTCTGTATGATCATTATTATCATCATTTTTTTTTCCAGTGTGTATCGATATGAAATACACATCTTTAAATTTTTTTAAAATGAAAATATAACATTTACATTACTTGGATGTAATATCTGGAAAGAATTTGCAAAACCTGTTTTGAAATGAACATATGGCATACACATTATGTTACTTGATGTAATATATGCGAAGAATTCGCAAAGCTTATCTAATTTTTTATTATTATTATTTTTAAATTAATTATTTTAATTTATTAATATTTTTACCATACATATTTATTTTAACATAATTTTTTAATTTTTTAATAATTTTGTGTTTTTTAATTATCAATATTTATATATAATATTAATAATTATAAAAATTATACTCGATTATTTATTGTAATATACATATTTTTAATTTTTATATATTATTAATCTTGACCCTAATCTCTTTATAGGGATGGGACAAATTATGGACAGTGAATAAGTGAAACATGTGTAAGTTTTTTTTTTTCTTAATATTTTCATATATAATGAAAGGGTGATATTGTATAAAAGTAAAATAAAAATTCTTATATATAATGAAAGATATTAGTATATTACATTTAGAAATTTCCATTACATAGTAATGTGGTTTTAACTATGTTTTTGTCAATCCATTTAAAATGGTGAATGTAGAGAATATGGATATATACAATGAATGAAAATAAAAGAAGAGGGATTATTAAAAGAATAAGGTTTGATATTTAATTTATTTTTAGAGTATTTCGGGTTAAATTGTTTGTTTGTTTTTCTTTTATCTTTTTAATAGTGCTTTTTAAGTTGGGATTTTTTAGACCTTTTTTTCTTGGCTTGATTGTTTATGTTTTTCCATTTCTTGTAATCTTGCCTCCATTTTCTTAGCTCATTTCAAACTTAATATTCTATTCATTATCTTAGCATTTAACCACCTAAATTTGTTATTCAACATTAACTCAAAATTTGTTGAAGTTTTCTTCTTTCTCCACTCCCTTTTTCTAAAGACTATATATTCATAAAAGCTATCTAGGGCGACTTTGCTAGACCTCCCCTTTAAAAGTTGTGTAATCTGTGGTGGAGTGGTCATAATGGTTCGTGAGATGATAATTAATTCAAACTCAATTCTATCACCATAGCGATAACCTCCATAGGTTATATCTCTAAAATTTGTGGTAATCACGATAATAGTCACTTGCTATGAGATTTTCTGTAGAGGTTATAACCCACACAATTATCACTTGCAACAGACATTAAATGTGATAAGGAGATGAAGCTTCAACGATTGCTACTAAAATGACAAACAATGTTGTTTTGGTTGGGAAAAATCGATCATGTATCACCCTTCTCGAAATCCTAGCCAAAATCGATGTCAACGGAACCAAATATTGAGCACATTGTGCATTCTACAAAAGAATGTGCAACAACCTCATGATTTGGTTCCATTCACATCGATTTTCGCAAGGATTTGGAAAAGGGTGATACACGTGACTGATTTCTCACAAATTCAATAACTTTCACTTCCCTACATGACACCTAAACGAATGTTGCGGTCGTTTGTCTCCTGAGAGTGCGCAACACCATGATGGTTCTTACTTAGTTGTTTGGCACACCAAGAATGCTTCGTCCTAACTACACCTCTTCACATAGAGAATACCCATACTATGTTCTAGGATATCGACGAGTCACACTCCTAATCTAGTGTAATTCTTACTTAGACATTTGTTTACTGCTTTAACACTTAGTCTTAAGAATTCGTGCAAGAGATCATCAAGAAAACAAACAAAACAAATAAGAGAAACATAAATATAGTGCAGGCGACAAGAACCATGCCTAACATCGAACTAAGTATTTGTTCTAGAAGAAAAGTTACAATATGATCACTACCAACTCAGTTTACAACAAGGTAGAATCAAATGATTAGCCTCACCTCACCAAGAAACTCATGAACAGATCCATCACCACAAGTCTCTCTGCCACAATTGTCAATACTACCACCTATGGTGCACCTCAGACGTGCCTTTGATCACATTCTTTTTGTCTCTTCTTTTCCACTGACATTGACTCTCGTTTCCTTCGATTATGTCTCCCAGATGCCTCCACAGACCTGCGTTTTAGCCAAAATCTTCCCAAGAACTTGTTTCCTTGTTATGTGAATCAAAGCATCCTCCTCAAGGAAGAACAAGTCCTCCTAGAGTGGAGTGACCTAGATCCTTGAGGTAGCTCCTTCTCTTCATTTGCCTCAGAATCATAGAGCTCTCTTTCTCCAAGTCTCTCCAAAACTTATTTCCTTCTTGGTTGTGCACCCTTGTTTTCTTATAGCCTCTCCAACGGTCACCATACAATCCATCTCATCATTTGGGGCTGTCATGCCCCTTCACAAATCCATGTCGAATAAATTGTCGCACCCCTTTGTGGACCTTTCATCCCAATGCAGCCACGTGCTATCAACAATCATTCTCCTTGTGTTAAGACCTAATATTGGCTCATTACCCCTTAATTGGGGAATATTATATTAGTAATGTTATTTTATTTATGTCGGCTTTAGGCCATTAGTTGTAATTATACCTCCTAGTCTCCTATAT
>SNQJ01S0037193.1:32554-43682 GCA_010110895.2 Picea sitchensis
TTTTCTTCTGAAACTTATTACAGTGATATAATGTTCAACAATGGCTTACCCGACTTATCATTGTTCTGCTGCATTTCGTTGCTCTGTCTGCCTCATTGCCTTTCTTCTCACATCACTTGCGCTGTCTGGTCTTCTGCTTGTTATGCTCTGTGTGCCATCTCCATTCTCTGCACCGTTCCTCGTCTGTGCTATTTAGCTGTTGCACTCCCCACCTTCTTCACACCTGAATCACCTTTACCAACAACACTCACAACAACCTCTAACAACCACAACCCCCATCTCTTCTATGTTCCATGTATTTATAGCTTCTGTGCACCTTGTGCATGCAGTGTTTTCCATGCCTCTGCATGCTGACTCTGCATCGTTATCCTCCACCTCTCGAGTGCTCTATATGATTATCATCGTGACTCTTCAGCTTCTCTGGTGGTTCATCCCGCGTGTCCAACATCACTATATGTTATGCTGAGATTCCTCAGTCTCTCTGGCAGTTTAAGACTCTTCGTCTTCTCTGAGACAGTCGAACTCTTGATCTTCATCGACCCTGATCGATGGTTCATGATCTTGTCGTGATCTCGCATCTCGCTGTTCCTTCATTGGAGATTCTCATCACTCTAAGTCGCGATAGGCGAGACTCCGAGATGGAGCTCAGATCAACGGTCCACATCTTTTGATGTATTGATGGTCAGGATCTTATCGTGATCTCGCATCTCGTTGTTTCTTCGCTGGAGATTATCATCACTCCAAGTCGCGATAGGCGAGACTCCGAGATGGAGCTTTATGGTGCTCTGATCTTTCGCCATGCATCCTCTTGATTCAACGGTCCTTGATTAAATTTTGATCTCGCATCTTCGCTATTCCTTTGACTTTCCAGTGAGTGAGATGACGATATTTCACCACATGTGATCCCCCGCGTAGATCCAACGGTCCTCCTGTGATCCGAATCCAACGGTTGTCCTTCTCTCGCTACCTCGTGACCTTGCGACTTGGAGTACCCAATGTTTGGACTCTCAACCTATGAACTCCCGAGTTCGCGAGATCTCTCGATCTCTCGCCACCTGTCCCCCCAGATGGACGGCTATAAATCTCTAGCCACTTCACCGCCTCATGTCCTCGCGCCTCATGACTTTGAACACCCAATACTTGGGCCTTTATCCTGCGAACCCTCGAGTTCGTGATATCTCTCTGATCTCTGCCACGCGTCCTTCACAGATGGACGGTCCTGATCTTCTCGCCACTTTGCCGCCTCGCGTCCTCACGCCTCGCGACTTTGAACACCTAATAGTTGGGCCTTTAACCTGTGAACCCTCGAGTTCACGAGATCTCTCCGATCTCTGCCATGCGTCCTTCATAGATGGACGGTCCTGATCTTCTTGCCACTTCGCCGCCTTGCGTCCTTGCGCCTCGTGACTTTGAACACCCAATACTTGGGCCTTTATCCTGCGAACCTTCGAGTTCACGAGATCTAACGCCTGAGATCTATCCTTCTCTTCAGCACGCGCTCTTCTTGTTTTTATTTAGATATGATGGCCCTCATGCTGTCGATAATTTTGGATGGGATCCAACGATCAACGACGCTTCTCCTCCAAGTTTACACATCCTTCTTACTTGAAAGAATTTCGACTCTGCACTAATTCCTCCTGAGTCTACGTTGTTCCTATTTGTCCATCGATGCACATTTTGATCCTGCCATATTCATTGTTGTACTTGCCATCAATGACAAGCATACGCTATCTGTTAAACATTTTCCAACATGGCCTTTCTGAATTCCTCAAATTTATGACCCTTGGAAGTCTTTTTCTTCTTTTGTTTTCTTCGAAAATAGGAACTGGTCCTGCTGCTGGAAGAGCCTTTTGAATCACCAGCTTCCTTCTCAATGGAATCGTTTGGCACTGGTCCTTTACCTCTGGGGTGGACCTTCCTTGAGGTGCTCCTCTTAGTATGGCCATTGATACGACCATGTTTATGCACTTTGGGTTCATGCTGCATTTGTCGCTGTAGGTTGGATAAGCTCTGCAGTAAAACTGCATTAATTTCAATTTGCTTTTCTTGCTCTTTCATCATCCTTTCATTGTCGTCCTTGTAGCTTTGCAATTCAACCATGAGACTCCTCACAGTCTCAACTAGATCTGGAGGGGTTCCTATTTCTCTTCTTTCATCAGACTCTTCGTCTCTATTGCGGGAGCCTTCTCCCATCTCTTGGGGAGTCACCATTCTTTGCGTCTGTAATTTCCCGTGGCTGATCTTATGCTTGGGTGAAAAGACAAATGTTGGTTATTATTCAAGAGTTAAATACATTTTATAATATGCACATAAATTTATAACTCTTTCACATGCATACACAATCGGGTTCTCATTTCCAAGTTTTAATGCTGGACAAGAGAGTTAAGTTAGGGGGTTACTCCTTGTAGGAGTGCTTTGAACGGAGCTTATGCGCAACTCGTGCATGAGCCCAATCAGGCCGAGTGTTGTAACCATGCTTTGATACCACTTTGTCACATACCCACTACCTAAATTGGATTTTTCTGGTCTTCTGCCGAATCAAAACCCCTAAATATCCATGGAGGCCCAGCGTAAGCTATCTCTTTATGTCTCTCTCCATTCCCATGTGATCGCGGGTCACGATCATAGCTCAAATAAATGCAGTACCTCTTTCATACTTCACGCCTCGACGCTACAGTGATGTCGAGTCTTTTGACTTGACAACCGCCGAACCTCGACAGGGCTAGCGATCGGCCAATGGGGACGAATCCCTACAGGGTTAGAAAATGGCTAATAGCAACAAATATCAACACGGCTAGAGAACAACCAATGAGAAACGGCCCCGTTGCGCGGTTAAGTGGAATATAGGTGGTAGAGAGGGAAACGCGACATGGTAGTCGACATGACAGGAGGGGGCCCCATTTCACACGCCACACTATTCCGGACCCCCCCCCCCATTAAAGGCATAATGGAAAGGGGGGTCTGAAATCCACCTGAGCGTTGTTGATCATGATGAATTAATCTCGACTGTTCAAGATTTGCGTGTCCAATTCCGGACCCCCCCCATTAAAGGCAGAATCGCAAGGGGGCTCTGAAATGCATCCTCGGCCATAGATCTAGGCGGGTGGACTCTGGCCATCCAGATCTACTCGCCACTTATCTAATTGCACATTCACGCCCCAGCTTAAAGCTGAGATCTCTTCCTCACATCGACCGGTCGTTACAGACCCTGAATTCCTCGAAGGAATCTTGTCCATTCATCGGGACTTAGCCACATGCTATCGTCTCGTCATTATGGGTCAGGATTAGTCAAGGCAAGAGCCCAAGTTTTTGTCAACAGAACTCCCGAATCCCCGATCCCCGATTTCCCGAAATGGGTAATCTCTCAACAGGTCACCTCCTTAAATCAGACGGCTCACAACTGCTTCGGGGTTTCCACCCAGGAAAGTCTTGATCCCTTGTCGCCAGGACTCCCAATATCGCGATTCACGATTTCCCGAAATGGGATATCTTGTGAAGCGTGGCCTCCGTTAATCGGACGACTCGAATCTATCCCGAGGTTTTCACCATGAAAAATCCCAAACTCTTGTCAACAAGAATCTCTATTCCACGATTTTCGATTTCCCAAAATGGGTGATCTCACGACGCATGGCCTCCATCAATCAGACGGCTCAGATCTATCTTGGGGTTTCCCCAATGGAAAGTCCCGATCTCTTGTCAACAGGAATCCTGATTCCACGATTCCCGATTTCTCGAAATGGGAGATCTCATGACGCGTGGCCTTCGTCAATCGGATGGCTCAGATCTATCCCGGGGTTTTCCGCCCCTATACAATGGGGTATTAACCCTTGGGTAACTCCTGACAGATCCAACGGCTGTCGGGTTTTTCAGCCGAGATCCGATGGCTCAGAGAGATTCCTAAGTTGTGGGATCTCCCACGACTTCCTGAACGTGGAAAGATCCACGGTCTAGATACTCTCATGGACCTTGGGGATCTACAGTCCTAAACTCTTCACTACCCACGAAGACACAGGAAAACAAATTGGTAAGGCATTTAGTGCCCTACTTTCTCCTACTAATCTAACGGTCATGGGTGACCACAGATTCCCCGACGAAGTCTTGTCCGACGATCACCACTTATCAGGGTTAAAGAACTTAACACTCCATATTCTTCCTCTGATCTGACGGTCGTGAGTGACCACAGATCTCCCTACGGGATCTCATCCATCGAGTCATTACTTCATCCTTATGTTGTCATCTTGGTTTTCAAGAGGATCGTTCCTCCTCATGCAGGGTTACTAAGGCTTTACGCCTTCACAACCGCCTTCCCGGTTCTTGATGGGATTTTTCAAGGAAGGTATTTCTATGGGGAGATTTACTCAGAGTACTACCTGAGGTATATAAGGATGTCGTCCTCCTGAGAACCAGACGTGAAGTCTGAATTAGATCAGTATGCACACAAATAACGAATTCATGAGGACATAAAACATACATAGTCTTTCCATATAAATATACAACTACTAGTACTAATCAAAACACCATATAGTCATTCTTATAATGAAATCATTCACAATTTCATAACTTATGCGCATAATTATCATAATAACATATATATATATATATATATTTCAAGATGCTAGAGGCAAAACACTTATCAGAAATAACACCAGGGGTCAAGCAACTGCTGAGAGGGGTGCTCGTTTCCACCCAACCGTAGGCTTAGCGACTCCCAACGAATTTACCACTAGCCACCCCTGAGATGATACCACGATGTTGTGAGACTGTGTCTCCATTTTCCAGTGACCAGGAGTGAAGGTTGCAATCCTTCCTCTCTACTATCACTCACTCTGCATATTGCCAGATTTCTCCCCTCGCGTCTGCCCCCAATCATTTCTACCGCACGCCTTATCCTCTTGCGAGGTTGTGTGTGGCGTGATTACCCTCACGCTGGTCAGGCCTGACGACTCTATGGATGGGGAGTTCACCTCCCATCCCTCATTAAACCATCTACCTACCAGCCTGTGAGACATTTAATTTAGGGCCAACGAGTCGCTTTTGGTTCTTCGGGCTAATGGAGTCCAAATATGGTATTAATACTCGGTGGAAGTTAATGCCACCTTTCCAGGTGCCTTCCACCGCCATCGTGGTCTCTTTTTCTACACATCCCCTCTCAGTAGTCTTGCAATATGAATTCATAATTTTATTCACATTTATTGACCTTTTCCACAAGGTCCATTTACATCACGTATTCACATTTATGAGTTTGCCACAGTTCTTGGCCAGTCCAGTTATTTTTACAAACTGGGGGAAAGAGGGTGTTACAGATATACTGCTATAATCTTGTAACAATCAACCTACACAAAACAAATTGTACAAATAACCTGAACCGTGCATCAACCTATACCTCAACCTGTAATCAACATGTACCATAAACAAGTGAATCAACCATGCACCAACCTGTAGTCAACCTGTACCATAAACAAGTGCATTAACCATGCACCAACCTGTACCTCAACCTGTACCATGAACAAGTGAATCAACCATGTACCAAACCTGTACCATGAACAAGTGCATCAACCATGCACCAAACCTGTACAAATAACATGTCACAACAACATGTCCAAACAACCTATCACAACAACCTGTCTCATCAATCTTATCAACCAAATAAGATCTACTCACCAAGATCAATCCTCAAGACAACTCTCAAATATGTGCATCAACCAATCATAACACAACAACTCATAATCATCACCAAGATCAATATATGCTTCTAATAATATACCAATACAAGTATGCTACATCATCCATAAACCATCTGTCAACAATAATACTAACAAGTGCCTCCGATCATGTACCAAGTATGTACCAATCATGTATCAACTACTCATCAAATATTACTCATCAATATGTACCAACATAATCAACTATACACCTCATGTATGTGCCAACTCATCAACTACTTGTGTCAACCATGTACCCAACATGTACCTCAACCAAAATCCCTCATCAATTTAATCATTCAAATCTAATTTGTAACTCTATAATAGACCTAGTGTATATGATCACATACCTGCAAACATTCCCTAACTTTAACAACAAGAGACTAGCATTTTCATCAAACCTTTCTTTAGTCTCACATGACTAGTTTTGGATTACAACCCTAATTTGAAATAATAATAAATATGTACCTATAATGAATAAGATCTGAAAATGGTACACAATTTTCTTCAACGTGTTTTATGAAATTTATCTAGGTTTCACTACTTGGAACCTCTTAGAAAAGGAGTTATAGCAAAAATGGCATACCTTGTTGAATTATGTCTTATTGTAGAGAGCAAACTTGTAGAGTGTTCCCCACACAAAATATTTTTTGTATGGATCTAAAAAGTTTACAAATAACACTAAAGAATTTACTCTAACCAACACATTTGTTCTTACTTAATTTGGATCTATTATGAATAAGTTATGACGTTTTTACCTGAAACACTTGTTTTAGACTAGTTTCAGGACTAGCCACAAACCCTATTTTCCACATAGTGTAACTCCAAAAATACAACGACCCACAAGCTGAAAGTCGTACCACAACTACTTGGATATGTTTTCTCAATGTCCTATCAATTTCACGATCTGAATCATTCTAGAAAAATAGGTATTGTGAAAATGGTGAGATGACCTATAAATAACATATCTTAGAAAGCATCATCAAAAGAATTTGTCCTCCCTTGAATTTCGACCTTCTTTACTTCACCTTATCTATGAAATTTGGCTTAGATATCCTTTGGTTACCTCATTCACCTATATATATTCAATATTCTCAAGTGTGATATAAAATGAAAGAGGCTTGCCTCTTATTTATACTTTCATGTAGCTTCCTAAAGGGGTTACCTTTTAACCATCTTAACCCACTTTCCTTATTTTAGGGTTAACCAACTTCTAATCACTTGTCCAATTATTAATTTATCCATTAAATTTATTATTTTAAATAATTTATTTTGTATCCACTTTGACTTATAGTACACTCATCACTTCACTTTACCTCAAGGGGTTACCTTCTAACCATCTTAAACCACTTTCCTTATTTTAGGGCTAACCCACTTCTAACCACTTGTCAACTTAGTAATTTCTCCATTAATTTTATTATTTAAATAATTTATTTTGTATTTAATTTTAATTATAGTACACCCATCACTTCAATTTATTATTTACCTTATAAAAATATCTTAAACCACTTTGACTACTTTGACCTCTTGGGGCTTCTAGATGACTCATGAGGATTCTCCAAATTCGTAAGGCCATAACTCTTAAACCGTGAGGAGTTATGTGACGTTCCACATACCACCCGAAATGGAATGACATGTACTATCTATATAAAATAGTATTACATACAAATATATTAAAACTCATACCATTATACATCAAACAAACTTGGGTCCATTACCCAAACCTGGGTTCTCCAACTTCACATGGCCATAACTCTCTAACCGTGAGGAGTTATGTGATGTTCCGCATACCACTAGAAATGGAATGACATGTACTACCCATATGGAATAGTATTACCTTCAAATATATTAAAACTCATACCATTATACATCAAACAAACTTAGGTCCATTACCCAAACCTATGTGCTACTGGAATTTGCTACCGGACTTTCTCCAAGGGTTGACATCAATCACTAAGGGTTGAAATCAATATATAATATCACTCTCCAATGGTTGAAATCAATGACAACCAACAATACATACCAAATTTCCATCAACCTAAGCCAACTGTCTAACAAAATGTACTTCCCCATGCTTGAACTTATTATTTTCCATCACATCTCTGTCACTTCGTCTAACTCCAAAGACTAAGGAAAGTTTCCATCCTTACCTCATTGTTTCCATTGTCTAACATTCGTCAAGGAGATATTTCAAAATGTCTAAGTGTTTCACTTCAAACCTACTGGCACGTCCGTAGTCAACTTCCTTTCAAAATTTGTTCCATATTTACAATGATATCATACCAAGGCAAGGTCTCCCCTCACCTTCATACACTATGAAGTCACCCAGAAACAAGGTCATTTGTGACAACTTGACTCCACTCTCCACCTCTTGGAACAGTTATCCAATCTTCCCAATGAATTACATGATTATACTATCATTTCCTCACTAATTCTTCACCTAGCCATGATACTATGCCTTCCTCTCTATTCCTTCGAATCGTTAGGATTTTCCCTAAACCATGTTTCTCAAAGAAAGAATAATGCACAAGTCCAAGCGAACCCTTCATGCTGCAATCTACATGTACATGCAATCCTTTAAATGAAGGAAAGTTCCCAACTCACCCTCTTTTCTTCAAGTCACCTCAATGAAACTCAACCTTTGTGATGAGTGTCGCCTCAAAATGTCCCAATGAACTACCCAAAGCACCCTAAGTAGAATGGTTCATCTCAAAGAATTGTCATGCCTTAGACACGTTCTCACCAATACCCTTCCAACCTCAATCAATGACCCACACTAGATATTTGCGTCATCACACAATCATCCGCAAGTCACCAAGGTGTGTTCTACCTCATCCAATGTCTCATATCAAAGGTGAGTGAACACCACCTAGGTCACATGGTCTATGTTTTTCCCATTTAGGTTGACTATTAACGATTCTTGTCCAACTTCCTTGATAACTCCCTTCGTGTCTTGGAATTAAACTATCTTCCACCCCCACAAGCATTCAAAATTTGAAACTCTCATCACGACTCATCAATTCACAATCTAACTCAAGAAATATGGCTAAGGAACCAAACACTAGGGCAACTCATCCATCCTCTCAACTAGACAAGTACATACTTTGTCGCCTACCATCATAATGATCGGTCCAACACACCTCATCAAAGAGTTTAGTATCTCTCCAATCCACATTCATGCTTACATCCAATCTACGTAAGTCCAACAAAAGGATTTTTTAAGCAAGTCAACCCAATCTCTTCTACACGTTCACCCAACAAAAGTGTTCCAAACTATTGCAATACTTCTTTCAATCTACATGACTTGATTCTCCCTCAAGACTGCTAGATTTCATCGTAGAAATAGAATTCACTTGCACCACCAATTCATCCATATTCCCTTCAAATAATTCACTACAACACTCGAAAAATGAAAGAACGCAAGCAAGTTATACCTTTCTAAATGACAATGTTCACTACAAACCATGTTTTAATCATGTTGTCTTGGACCTCCAAGAAATCAACTCTCCACATAAACTCACCTCAACATCTGTCTGTTGTGATACAAGGTTGAGTCCATCCACTTATAAAATGTGTCTAAGTCACAAACTTCTCATGCGATTGAAAAACTATCTGTTGCAATTTTTCTCTAGGTCTCCCCATGCCATCCAACATGCACAAGTGCTTTGTCTTGCTACAACCTAGAATGATCCCCTTCACAATAACTTATGTCGTTTTATCTGCAACAATTCATGCACAAATGTTGTGTTCAATTACCATGTCCAATTGCTCTCATTCACCTAATGAACTTTTGTGCCTAGTCTCTCAAGGTGTGCACAACAATTTTGACACTAGATTTTGTCACACAAATCAATCGATTCCATACTCAATTTGTATATGACATCAATTCTTTGACAAGTTATGCGATGATTTATGTGACGACCCACCCTATTCAAGTGCTTCATTTCACCATGACCTCTTTTCTCAGTTTTCACAAGGTGTGATCCCAACTCTACCTTCTCATCACACCATCAACCAAACCTATACCGTAATTATGATGCAAAGACTGTGATTCACTACACAGAATCGTTCACCCAGTCTTCACTCAAGCTTCCTCTCCAATGGGTTAGTCCATAAAACCTTCACCAAATCCCATGCCCAAGTTGTCTTATCAACAAGTTCATCCCCATCACTGTCACCATTACAATAGTAAGGTGTGCTTAAATATCTAATACCATCTATCGTCGAGATAGTGGTGAATATCTCACCAACCCCTTCATCAAAATATGCAATGAATCAACTCTTATACCATCTATGATTGAGATAGTGGTAAAGAACCAACCCATTCATCAAAATATGCAACAAATCAGCTTTGATACCATATATCATCGAGATAGTGGTGAATATATCACCAACCCCTTCATCAAAATATCCAACAAATCAACCTTGATACCATCTATCATGGCCCTACAAGATGCCCGAATGAACCTTGTGATTGTTCGTCTCTTGAGAGCGTGTTGCACCGCAATGGTTTTACTTGGTTACTTGGAATACCAATAATACTTCATCCAAACTATGCCTCTTCACGTAAATCATACTAAAACTCTAGTCTAGGCTACTGGTGAGTCACACTCCTAGTATAGCGCAACTCTTTCTTACTTAGACATCTTTTAACTGCTTTAAGGCTTAGTCTTATTTAGTAATTTATCTAATAGATCATCAATGAAACAAACAAAACATACAAGAGAAACATAGATATAATGTGAGTGGCATGAACCATGCCTAACATCCAACTAAGTCTTTGTTATAGAAGAACAATTACAACATGAGCACTACCAGATTCTTTTACAATGTTGTAGATTCAAATGACTCACCTCATCTAACCAAGACATTCATGAACAGATCTGTGACATCCCCCCAAAATAAATATTTTTATTTTTGTGTGCTGGAAATTTATTTCTGTTTTTGGCAAATTCAAATTTGGAATTTTTTTGCCATTTATGGCAATTCCAAATTTCGAATTTAATAATTGTATTTAATTACTATGAGTGTTGGGAAGAGATCTGTTTGGACTCAACTAACTTTTTGACTATGACACTTGTATCACAACAAAATATTTATATTAACTGTAGGAGGACAAATGGAACAACCATGTTAAAAATCAACTGACCATGACTCCATGTGTGGGGAAACATGTTGGAAATGCTTCTAGGCTGATGATGAGAAGTGGAAAATAAGAGATTTGGCCACTAGAAGTCCCTGAAAATTAGGGATTAAGAAGCTACAAAAATCCCCAAAGGAGGGAAAAAGACCTGGGCAAAATTGATAAATAGCATATGCGAGGAGGCAGAACGCTGCCAAGTATGCTGGGAAAGGATTCATGAGATCTCTTGTTGTTATGAACACTTTGGATTGAGTGTGAGGCAAGAGGAGCCTACGGAAACATA
>SNQJ01S0037193.1:45848-58143 GCA_010110895.2 Picea sitchensis
ATCTTAATTAAACATTGAAGTGATGAGTAAATGATCATTATATCATTGATTAGAAAACTTAAGTTGAATGGTAAGGACAGTCGATGACAGTAAGGACTCTAAACAAACCTTCAGACTCAAGTCTTCTAATCGAAAGCTTACTTACTGGAGATCTCGAAAACCTTTCAAGGATAAATGTACATTTATTTTTATTTTTTATGGTGATTTTTGAGGTACATTACATATGGTATCGAAGAAAACGTTACAACACTGGGCCTGAACAGGGCCACATTAATTGCTTAGTATATATTCTAATGTATGAAAAAACTAATAAATCTTGTGGATTACAAACAGAAAGCTTTTATGTCTTGTGTTGAATAATGGCAGCCCAAGAAGGTGCGGAAATTAGGGTGGAAGAGAATCCACAACAAGGACCTCCTGGAGATCCAAGACAGAATAGTGATGGAATCTCACCCACGGAGGTGTTGGAAACAATTAGGAACCTTATTGTTGAACTATAGGTTTTCAAGGCTGACAATGAAAAATTGAAGAAGGCACAACAGGAACAACAAGAGATAAATGAAGTCCTACTGTGTAGTATAATAACCAAGAAAAGTACAAAAGATGATGACCATGAGGAAGAGGTTAGGGCCTCCAAGAATTCGGGTGCGAAAATAGAAAAAGGAGACAGTTCATCTGAAGGGACACCTTCAGCTGAAGACAAAACCATACCAGACAAAAAAAGAAAATAAACCGACCACCTTGAAGGAGAATTTAAAAATATTAAACCAGCTACTTTTGATGGGGAATCCAGGACAGGAGAAGAAGTCGAGGTATGGTTGTTGGACATCAAAAAATAATTCCAAATCTACAACTATTCCAACAACATGAAGTTCAAAATGGCCACCTACAATCTGAAGGGAAAGGCCAACATTTGGTTGTAGGACTTGAAATTGGCCAAGGGCCTAAAGGAGAAACGGTTGGAATGGTCTGACTTCAAGAAGTATTTTAAGAAAAAATACCTTTATGAAAGATATTATGAAAGGAAGACAAAATAATTTTTTGAATTACGACTCAGACAAATGACGATGGAGGACCTTATAAATAAATTTCTGGAACTACTAAGGTTCGTACCATACATCTGGGAGGATAAGGTAAAAATCCAGCGATTCTTAAGCTGTTTACCACAGTCCTACAGGGACAGAATTGAGTTTGACAACCCCAAATCCTTGAGTGAGGTATTCAAGAAAGAATGAATGTGATATGAATAGTATAAACAACAGGTAGAGTTTCCCAAGACCTAGAAGGATAAGAAGCAAGATGGAATAAACCAGCGGAAGAAGGGATACCAACCAACTCCTTATCAAAATGCAAATAAAGTTTCCCAAGGAAGGTTTTTCACTCCAATCATCCGAATACACAAGGTAGCGGTAAACTCGTAAACTTGGGAACGAAGAAGTTTTGCGACAACTCCCGCAAGACATTAAAGTGTTGGGAGTGTGGAGAGCCTCATCTAAGCAGGAACTGTCCACATTTAATTATAGCAAACAGAACTGATGTTCACACTTTACAGGAAGCCTCGACAGTGGGTGACATGGGCAGAAGTTTGCATCGGATAAATGTAGCCATAGATGGTCGACAAGCTAACCACCAGTCCTTGGTGGTAGAAGTCGAAGGTAAAATCCATGACACTCAAATTTCTGTTTTAATTGACCGTAGAGCTACATTAAGTTATATTACTTCTGATGTAGTAGAGTTGAATAAACTTAAGAAACAAAAGCACAAAAAATCTTGGCTTGTACAACTAGCAACAAGTGCTAAAAGAAAAATAGTTAACTTTATTTCTGATCTTGAGTTCATCTTAGATGGTCAAAAGATAAAGACCAATCTAAACATCCTACCACTACGGTCTTATGATATGATTATTGGGATGGATTGGTTAGAAAAACACAAAGCAGTACTAGATTGTTATACAAAGATACTTAGCTACAAAGATAATTTTGGCATTGCTAGAACAGCCCAAGGCATACCAAAACCTGTGTCAGTCAGACAAATTTCAGCGATACAATTCAAGAAATGTATTAGAAAGGGATGTCAAGTCTACGCCATCCAAGTGATGAATCTATTAGTAAAAGAAGATAAGCCTAAGTTAGAATACTTTGTTGTCCTACGTGAATTCAGAGACATGTTTGTTAATGAGATACCAAAATTACCTCCTAGGAGAGAAATAGATTTCTCCATAGACTTACTACCTGGATCAGCCCCCATCTCAAAAGCCCCCTACCGAATGAATCTACCAGAACTGATAGAATTAAAAATACAATTACAGGAATTGTTGGACAAAGAGTATATCAGACCAAGTGTCTGGCCATGGGGAGCACCAGTCCTCTTTATGAAAAAGAAAGAAATTACTCTAATACTATGTATCGATTATAGACAACTGAACAAAGTGACCATTAAGAACAAATACCCCTTACCCAGGATAAACGATCTGTTCGATAAAGTTGGTGGGGCCAAGATCTTCTCAAAATTGGATTTACAATCCGACTATCATCAAGTTAGGATAAAGGACCAAGAGATAAACAAAACAACTTTTCGAAAAAGATACAGACACTACGAGTTTGTAGTCATACCTTTCGGACTCACTAATGCACCAACCACCTTTATGTGCTTGATGAATAGCATTTTCAGCCAATACTTAGACAAGTTCGTAGTAGTATTTATCGACGATATTCTGGTCTATTCTAAAACAGAGAAGGAACATGATGAACACTTACGAATAGTTATGCAAACACTAAGGAAACACAAACTATACGCAAAATTTGACAAATGTGATTTTTATCAAAAAGAAATACAATATTTAGGACATGTCATTTCCTCGAAAGGTATTGTTGTAGACCCAGAAAAGATAAAAGTCATTATGGAATGGCCAGTGCCTAAGGATGTGGCAGATGTATGGTCATTCATGGGAATCACCAGATATTATCGTAGATTTATAGAAGGGTTCTCCAAGATAGACCACCCTATCATGTCATTACAAAAGAAAGGGACCAAGTTTAACTGGTCGCAAAAGTGTCATGACAGTTTTAAAAGGCTAAAGGAATTATTGACATCGACACCCATCTTGAAAGTAGCAGACCCATATAAAGACTTCATGATATGCGTTGATGCAAGTGAAGAGGGAATAGGTGGTGTTCTAACTCAGGAAGGGCACGTGATCTGTTATGAGTCCCGAAAATTAAAGGAACATGAGTGAAATTATGTCACTCATGATTTGGAATTGGCAACAGTAATACATGCCTTAAAAATGTGGCGAAACTATATAATGGGCGGAAAATTCTTACTATTGATAGATAATAGCGGGGTGAAATATCTGTTTAACCAACTAGAACTTAATGCAAGACAAGCAAGGTGGCTAGCCTTCTTGAGCGAATTTGACTTCGAGGTCAGACATATCAAGGGTAAGGAAAATAAATTAGCAGATGCTTTAAGCCGCATAATCCATGGGCTATTTGAGATAAACATCAGCAGGGCAGAAAGTGATCTGGAACAAAGAGTAAGGACAGACAGGTATCAACAATGGAAATTACACCAAGATAATGGTGGAATTTCAAAATAGTATCGCAAACTCAGATAAACCAGATATAAGTATCGACAAGAAGGGACTATTAAGATTTAAAAACAGACTTTACATACCAGATTCAGCAAAGCTAAAATTAACTATTTTAGACGAAGTGCATAAGAAACCTTATTCTGGCCATCCAAGTTACCAGAAAACAATAATAGCACTCAGAAAACTATTTTAATGGCCTAATATGAAGGGAGAAACAACAGAGTACTTGGCTAGGTTCCAAGATTGTCAGTAGGTTAAGGCCGAACACCAACATCCAACTGGCCTATTGCAACCACTACCAGTACCAGAATGGAAGTGGGAGACCATATCCCTGGACTTTATAACAGGTTTGCCAAAAACTCAGAAACATAATGATTCAATCATGGTTGTAATCGATAAACTCAATAAGTCTGCACACTTTATTCCTGTAAAGTCCATTTTTAAAGCTATTAACATTGCTGAAATATTCATGAAAGAAATTTTTAGACTGCATGGTATTCCTAAAATGGCGATTTCAGATAGAGACGTAAAATTCATATCCACTTTTTGGAGGGAATTGTTTGCAGGGATAAATACTAATTTGAATTTCAGTACGATTTATCATCCACAAATGGATGGACAGACCGAAAGGACGAATCAAATCAGAGAGGATATTCTCCGCATGCATGTAAGAACAAAGTTGAACAAGCGGGAAGACTACCTACACTTGGTAGAATTTTCATATAACAATGGGTACCAAACTTTGGCTAAGTTGAGCCCCTTCGAAATACTGTACGGCAGAAAGTGTACACCTCCAATTAGCTGGGATAACCTATCTGACACACTCATGGTTGGACCAGAGATTCTCCAAGAAATGGAGAACAAGGTAAAGAAAGTACAACAGAACTTGAAAGAAGCACAGAACAAACATAAGAGTTATGCGGATCAGAAAATAAGACACTTGGAGTTTCAAGTGGGAGACCATGTTTATTTGAAGGTCAAATCCCAAAAATCTCGTTGCAGTTGGGGAACTGGGCCAAGATGGCACCCAGCTTTTGTGGGCCCTTCGAGATACTAGCTCGAATTGGACTCGTAGCATATCAACTTGCACTTCCATCTAATCTAAGAATTCATAATGTATTTGATGTTTTTTTGTTGAAAAAGTATATTCATGACCCTACTCATATGATTGATTGGAACTTGGTGCAGGTGGAACCTAAGGGCGAGTTCCAAGTGGAACCCCTATCTATTCTGGACTGGAGAGAAATAACACTTTGAAACAAAGACATTGCTCAGGTAAAGGTGCAATGGAAGCACTTTAGTCCTGAGGAGGCCACCTGGGAATTGGAGGGAGATTCGCGGAAATCTCATCCAATCATGTTCCGGGAAAGGAATGAACACTGAGGACATTGTTTTACTGAAAGGGGAAAGGATGTGGCATCCCCCAAAAATAAATATTTTTATTTTTGTGTGCTGGAAATTTATTTTCGTTTTTGACAAATTTGAATCTGGAAAATTTTTGCCATTTATGGCAATTCTGAATTTCGAATTTAATAATTGTATTTAATTACTGTGACTATTGGGAAGATATTTGTTTGGACTCAACTAAATATTTGACTATAACACTTGTATCACAACAAAATATTTATATTAAGTGGAGGAGGACAAATGAAATAGCCATGTTAAAAATCAGCTGACCATGACTCCATGAGTGGGGAAACATGTTGGAACTACCTCTAGGCTAATGATGGAAGTGGAAAATCAGAGATTTGGCCACTGGTAGCCCCTGAAAGTCAGGGATTAAGAAGCTGCGAAAATCCCCAAAGGAGGGAAAAAGACCTGGGAAAAATTGATAAATAGCATATGCAAGGAGGCTGGATGCTGCCAAGTATCCTGGGAAAGGATTCCTGAGCTCTCTTGTTGTTATGAACACTATGGATTGAGTGTGAGGCAAGAGGATCCTGTAGAAACAAAATTGTCTTACTGTTATGAACACTGCGGATTGAATGTGAGCCAAGAGGATCCTGTGGAAACATAATTGTCTTGCTATTAGGAACACTATTGAGTAAGTGTGAGGCAAGAGCAAAAATGTTGGAATTGAAGGACATTGTTGAGGAGGAGTTTTCCAAGTTTTCCCTCATAGGTTCATGGTCAGGCTAAGGGGTGAATCAGGAAAGTGACTTTGGCTTCCCTTTTCTATTGTTGGGAGGAACATGGTTGTTCTCTTTGTCTTCTCGTGGATAGGATTCAGATATGTTAATTTTCCCCTCTCTATTATGAATGGATATGTCTTTTTATGTTATGTATCTATTGAATCTGAACTAGAATAAGTTACATTCTCTGTCTGTATGACCTTTTTTGCATCTGGTGTATTGTATCGGATTAAATTGGACCTGTAACAATTTCTTCCCACTTTCTGTTCGAATGTGTTTATCCGATGCTATGTATCTAACAATATGCTCTAACAATATGCAAAAAATATATTAGATGTGTATAGAATGACAAAAGTCGATAGTGAAATAATTTTGGAAACCCCTTTTGTTTTATTTTTTTGGATGCTAAAACAATCTTGAGAATCGACGCCTTTTGGAGGTTTTTTCTTTCCTTGTTTCTTGTCAGAATGGGCTACCCTTTCCTTAGTCAAGGTCTATGACGAATTTAGAGATTTTGCCTTACAAAAAACCTTTATCCTTTTATATCCTTCTGTGCTTGTAAAGTTCTTAAGTCTTTATGCTTTTGGAATTTGGGGATTGTGTGTGTTGTGGTTTGACATTTGAAACCCCGAAACCCCGAAACCTGAAATATCAAAGTGTTGGTTCCACACCCTTTCACCTTCAGAATTCAGGAATTGTTGTGTGTTGTGGCTTGACATTTGAAACCCCGAAACCCTGAAACCCGAAATCCCGAAATGTTAGTTCTGTGTTCTTTTCTATTCACAATTTCGGGAATTGTTTGTGGTTGATGTTTTGGCTTTTGAAGTCGCGGGATTCCGAACCACGAAATCCTGAAATGTTAGTTCCACGTTCTTTTTTTTTTTCAATTTCGGGAATTGTTGTGTTCTGTTGTTTGACATTGGAAACCCCGAAATCGCGAAGTGTTAGTTCCACACCCTTTCACCTTTCGGAATTCAGGGATTGTTGTGTGCTGTGGTTCGACATTTGAAACCCAGAAATCCCTAATCCTGAAATCCCGAAATGTTAGTTCCACATTCTTTTCTATTCGCAATTTTGGGAATTTTTTGTGGTTGATGTTTTTGGCTTTTGAAGTCGTGGGATTCCGAACCCTGAAATCCCAAAATGTTAGTTCCACATTCTCGTCTTTTCACAATTTTGGGAATTTTTGTGTTCTGTTGTTTGGCTATGAAAACCATGAAACCTCGAACCCCAAAATCCCAAAATGAGGGTCCCACCTTTTCCTTTCTCGCATTTCATAAATTTGTGTATGTCAAGGTTTGGACACCAGAACTCATGAAGTTTCGAATCCCGAAATCCCGAAGTGAGGGACCCACCTTCATTTTTTCCGCATTTCAGAGGTTTGTATATGTGGTTGTTTGGGCACTTGCACTTGCAAAATCCTGAACTCAGAATTCCCGAAGTACTAATCACCTTCTTATTTTCGGGAATTGTTGTGTGTAGATGATTGAATTTTGTGCTCACAAAAACCTGAACCCCGAAACCCCGAAGAACTCGACATTTTGTCGCAATTTCAGGAAATGTTGTGTGTTGATGTCTGGCTCTTGTACTCACGAAACTTCGAATCCTGAAACCCTGAAAATTTGTCCCACAATCGTTCCATATTTCGGATTTCGACAAACAACAAGGTTCTTTGTTTTGTTTGGCACTTGTGATCACCGAAACTCGATTGATCCTTGTTTCTTCACAAAGCTGTAGGAACTTCAAAGAAACTTATTGTTATGGGAACAACTCTATTAGTGTAATGAGTGGACTGGTAAAAGAACATTGGTGAATCTTCATCCCGGATATAGGTATGGGAGTAACAGGCTGTATTACAAGTCGAWTGTATTGCAGACATAGGGTAATATTTTTATGTAGGGTTTTGGTCATAAAAACCCCAAAGTTGCTTGTATTGTTAAGACTGTGGTAGTGCTATAGATACTAGTAGAAAAGAGAGTAATTATAAATTTCAGGATCTTAATTAAGCATTGAAGTGATGAGTAAATGCTCATTATATCGTCGATTAGAAAACTTAAGTTGAATGGTAAGGATAGTCGATGATAGTAAGGACTCTAGACAAACCTTTAGACTCAAGTCTTCTAACCGAAATCTTACTTACTGGAGATCTCGAAAATGTTTCAAGGATAAATGTACAATTTTTTTATTTTTTTTTTATGGTGGATTTTCAGGTACATTACAAGATCCATCACGACAAGGATCACTATTGCAACCATATTCACTACCACCTGCGGTGCACCTTAGATGTTACTTTCACTGCAGTCTTTTTGTCTCTTCATTTCCATAGACTCTACCTCTTCACTTCCATAGATCTGACAGATTTCATCTTTTTCTCCCACATGCCTCCATAGGCCCATGTTTTCCATAGTTAGAAAAAATATCTCCAAGACAATTTCTCCTTGTTCTGTCCATTGAATCCTCCTCCTCAAGGATGAAAAGGTCCTCTGAGAGTGGAGTGACTTGTCTCCTTGAGGGAGCTCCTTCTCTTCATGTTCCATAGAATCAAAAATCTCCTTTCTCCATGTCTTTCCAAAACTTATTGCATTCTTCTTTATGCACCCTTTCTTTATTGTAGGCTCTCCAAAGGTCACCATGTGAACCATCATGTCCTTTGGGGGTATCATGCCCCATCATGAATCCATGTCCAATGAATTTTCACACCCCTTCACAGACCCAACCGCCTAATGAACCCATGCACTCTCAAGCATTATGCCCCTTTGGATCAGTGCACCCAACATTGGGGTGCACCTTATGTTGGGATGCCACATATGTCAAACCAACTCATCGTATTGGGTATGCACACCCCTTAGGTGAGTCGGGTCGACTCTCCTAAGTGAATCCCCCCATTCCTTAGTCAATTTTCCTTTCGTCGATGGAGCGCTCAATTCTCTCCCTTAACTACTCGCTAAACAATTTTTTGTATAACTTTCATTGCATGGATCCTTGGGTGGAGTCACTCCTTCGCACACCATGCAACCAAGGAACCCTAACTTCCCTCTATATAAATATTTTTGTTTCTTCATTCTTACCAATCGTCTTGAATTATCAATTTGGTCTGTAGTGAAAGTGCACGTGCTCGAGCTAAGCTCCCAAGGCCTTACAATAACATTATTTTTTTAGTCGCGAGCTCTGAAGCTTCATCTCCTCAACAGATTTAATCTCTATTGCAAATGATAATTCCATAGTTTATAATCTTTAACAAGTAATAATTATGCAAGTTATAATATTTGTGGCAAATCTTGTGGAAAGTTATAATGTATGTGGGTTATAATCTCTATGGAAAGGTTGAATGGCTAATTATATGGAAAATGTTAGGTTTATAGTCATGGAAACATTCACGATAAATTTTAGGGTTATAGTCTCTATGGAAAAGTTCGTGGCAAGTGACTAATAAGGTGACTATGGTAAACTTTGTGACAAGTGACTAATACAGTCACTGTGGAAAATTTTAGAGTTATTATATCTCAAGTTGTTTCTATGGTGATTGAATTGATTCTAAAGTGATTATTGTCTCATGCAGCTAATATGGGAGGCTTAGTAAAGTCACCCTATATAAAATTTATGAATATATATAATTTTTTGAAAAAAGGAAAGAAGAGAGAGAAGCGAAACTTCAAATTGATTTAGAGTTAACTCTTGATAAGAAATTTAGATTGTTACAAGATAAGATAGAGAATAGAATATTAGGGTTCAATAGTCAGCTGCATAAAATGGAGGCTATATTACATGAAATGGAAAAACATAAACAATCAATCCAAGAAGGAGAGGTTGAAGAAAATAACAATCTAAAAGACATGATTAAAGAGCTATAAGAAAAAATAACTAAGAAGTTTGCCCTAAGTAGTCTGGAAAATAAATTAGATATCAAACCCATCAATGAGGAAATGAATAATCTAATTGAGTTGGATCATGAGCATAAAAAAGGAGCCTTGAATATTATAATTTCTCATGAAAAATATGAGGACACACTAGCTATAGAAAAACAAGAACTATAACATAAGTCAAAAATTGAAACAACTTTGTAATAAAAATAATAAAAAATAAAGATAGGTGGATCAGTGTCAATATAATTTGTAATGATAGTAGATATGACATAATTAGTAAATCTAGCTTAAAAGGGTCAATAATATTTATAAATGAAGACCTCATTCTAGAAGACCAAAAGGTAGAGGAAGGTAAATGGGAAATAAATAGATATCAAAAAGTTGTTATTAGGGATATATACCATAATGATAATAATAAGTAGGATATTGGAACACTCCAGATACTTTTTTCGAATTGTTGTGGCTTTCCATGGCACAAGGGTCCTATATTAAGTTTGATCCCAACTAAAAGTATTTGTAATACTTTTACCTTTCAACATGTTCCTATCCATCTCAACAATTGTTCAATTATTACATTCTGTCACACCATTATGTTGGGGAGTATAACATAATCTCAATTTTCTATGAAATTCATTCCTTTTGCAATAATCACCAAACTCATTAGAATTAAATTCTCCCCCTTGTTTGTGCATAACTATTTAAGACATAACTACTTTTCTTCTCAACAACAACTTTACATTGTTGAGAAAGAACAAAGACATCATATTTTTATTTAATAAAATACACCCATTTTCTTCTACTAAAATCGTCCACCAAAACAACACAACACTTTTTTTACTTGAGTGGAAATGTTTGCATGGGACCACATATATCCGCATGTACTAGCTCCAATGGGTTTTCTTCTCTCTAAGATTTTCATGTTGGAAATGAGTCTCTATGCTTCTTACCAATAATGCAACCATTACATCAACACAATCAATAAGAGGAATCATTTGACCATTTTATTATTATGTATTAAATTTAATCCTATTATATTTAGATATTAATACTCTAAATGTGGATGAACCTCCATAGATAAGATCTAGTTAGCAAGGGGCATACACTGTTTGCAGAAGAAATGAGAATACATGAAAATGTGAGAGAGAGAATCACAAACTGTATTAGCTGAATGAATGGATGATTATTTACACATTATATAATCTATATAACTCAACTAATGCGCACTAGAGGAGAATTCAGTGGGCCATAGTGGCGGTATAGAGTGATCTGGACACACACCAACAGTTATGAGAGTAAACGACCACCTAGTCTATGTCAACTAGCATTTCATTCCTCGGTTAACTGACTAATGACATCAGTAATGTGCCACTTTGGTGATAATCCCAAAGGATGATGTGCATTAGCAGTGATGATCCCAATGTTGGATGGTGATGGAACCAATGTGGCATCAATACTCCACTCAAATGATCCAAATGAAGTGTGAATTGAAGAGAATATTCCCCTAGAATGTAGGAAAATGAATATTCTCCCTAAAATGTAGGAGGGTCGATAATGACTAATAAACATAGGGAAAACCTTATGAAAAATAAATCATAGGTGTGTGTGAAGTTCCTCAAACACCCTCGTTGAAAATCACTATGGTGAAAATAAAAGAATGGGTTTGTGACATGTTAGGTACCCAAAAACAAAAGACACATTGAAATAAATAATGAAAGAAAGAAAACCTCATGGGAAACCACCCCCCCCTCAAGGTACAATGTATAAAAAAAAAATGATAGTTCCTAGGCAACTATGTCCTTCACTCCAAGATGATTGCACAGAAAATGGAACTTCTGCTCAATGAAGGTCTCAGTGAAGATGTCTGTAGTGTGTTTTTTTGAAGGATATAAATATAGGTCGATGATCCCCTTGTTTACTAAGTCCTGTATGTAGTGCATGCATGTCTCAATGTCCTTCGTTCGTTGCCTCTGAACAAAATCTATGGATAACTTCATAGTGCTCTAGTTGTCACACCAAATGACGATTGGTGGGTGAAATGAATGCCCAACTCAGTGAGGAAATGTTGTAGCCACATAGCCTGAATGGTTATGTTAACTACCCCTCTCCACCCTACCTTGACTGAAGATAGAGCAATATCAACCTTCTTCTCTCTCTAGCAATAAATGAGCCTAGAACCTAGACTTAGTGGGTAGCCAAATGTGGAATTGTGATCAATGTTATCTCCAATATAGTCAGAATTAGTGAAACCAATGAGCTCCAATGCAGGGTCTAGTACATATTGAATCCCAAAGGTGATGGTGCCTTGTACGTATTGAAGGATAGGCTTTGCAACCTTCCAATGTAGCTCATGCGACTCTTGCATGAACTAGGAGACTGCCACAACTACATAGGAGAGGTATGGTCTGGAGTATGTATTATAAAACAAGCTCCCCACTAGCTATTTGTACAATGTGTTTTCCACCATTAGAGTGTCCCCTCCATCCTCAAGTCTAACTCCTTATAGGAAAGGAGTTAGGGAAAACTTGTAGTTTGTCACGTGGAATCTATCGAAGAGATATCGTGCATACTTGTTCTGAGACATATTGATTGTTGATGCATCCTGAATGATATCTATACCAAGGAAGAAATATGTAAGATCCATTTCCATCATCAAGAACCTATCATGAATAATCCTCTTGAATGCAATAATTGTTGAAGTCGAGCAACCT
>SNQJ01S0037193.1:59884-81213 GCA_010110895.2 Picea sitchensis
TGAGGGATTTCACCATAAGGGGACCACTTTGGAGTTCATTCATTTGTGCACCTTATCAATCATGATAAGACAATAATGAGAGCATGTGTCCTCCAAAAATTCTTCTAGGATAACTCAATCTGCAAAGTGTATTCCCGTGAGGGCTTTCGCCATAAGGGAACCAGTTTGGAGTTCATCCAGTTGTGCACCTTATCAATCATGATAAGTCAATAATGAGTCATCTATATATTTTTCTAACAATGCATCATAGACCAATGAAACCACATCCATCCATCTTCATCATGTATCAATGGAAGCTCATTGATCCATATTCATCATATCAATGACAACTCATTGATCCATCTTCATGTATGCATTCTCATCAAGGAAAATACATATTACATTACATAAATCATCAATCAATAAATCCTTTGGCATCAATCAATCACTTGACATCAATCAATCAAACCATTGCCATCAATGACAACATGATCCAACAATAAGATTGATTTGTCCTAGTATCATCTCGATCCCCAACAAGATCTCCTTCATCTTGAAGAGTAGTATTTCCCCACTTAGGCCTTGACTCTGGATTTGCATCTACATCTGCATTCGTTGAATATGCATATGAATATACCTACTTGATATCTGAATCATATAAATCCTATGAATCAGAAATCTCATTTGAAAAATACTTGGCATGCACATGCTCATCATCCCTAACAGGTGAAAGAAAATAATTATTTGCATGCAACTCCTGAGGTGCATGCGAGATACTTTCCTGGAATTGGAAACTGCGCTCAAGGATGATTTGGTCCATAGAGGGATAAATGAGTCTATATCCCTTCACATGGTTGGGGTATCCAACAAAGATTGACTTTGTACTCTGTGGATCAAGTTCCTTCCTCTTATCATGCATGTGAACCAAATATATGGAAGTGGGTCACTTTCAGTTTGAGGCCACTCCAAGCTTCGAAGGGGGTCTTATCCTTGACGCATCTATCGAGAGATATGTTTTGTATGTATTTCACACAATTAAGTTCTTCATCCCATAATATCTGTGGAAGTGATTTTTAATGCAGCATGCAAGATTCCATCTCTTTCAAGGATCTATTCTTCCACTCAGCAACTATGTTTTGTTGTCGAGTATAGGGAACCGTGTGCTACAACTGAATCATGGCCTTAAGAAAAATATTATGTACCTCATGGTTGACATACTCCCCCCATTATATTTTCATAGGACTTTGATATTCCTTCCTGACTGTGTCTCAACAAGGGCCTTGAAATCTTTGAGATGTTGAAAGACTTCATATTTGTTCCTGAGAAATAAATTCCAGGTGTAGCATGAGAAATCATCAACAAAAATGAGCACATACCTTTCCTTATTGACTAATGTATGCAGAAAAGGGCCCATGATATCACTATGGATCAGATCCAAAAGAGAGGAGGCCTTCTAGGTCTTTCCTTTGTCAAATTTCTCTTGAGGGTATTTTCCAAGAACACATCCCTCAAATATTACTTTGGAGAAGTGGATGTCAGGTAGAAATTCAACCATTCCCTACTTTCTAAGATGTTTCATGTATTTGAAACTTAAATTCCTAAACCTTTCATGCCATATCCTACTTATTTCATTAGCATGTGTAAGCAGTAATGCAGAATTTTGTTTAATAAATTCAAAATGTGTAGAGTCTAGGCTCGTGATTTACTTCACTAATAGAAACATTGGAATTGGTTTTCATGTCATAGATATCCACTGCATCAGGTGTGAATATTACTCTATTTCTAGTGCCATAGTTTGTCATCTGATAATCAGAGAGAATATTCAGGGAGAGTTTGGGAATGTGTAGCACAATCTCGAAGCTCCCATTTGTGAGTTTAAATCTTCCTTTGTTGATGACTTCGACTAGAGAGTCATCCCCCATCATAATAGGAGGACATTTTCATACATCAAATGAAGAGTATACTTCATTTGTGGATTCCATTTGGTGTGAGTCTACAATCCAAGCATCGAGAGAGAAGTTAATGGAAATCAAAGCATGGATAGAATTGCATTTCTCGGGGTTTTGATCTTTTGGCTTCTTCTTCTTGGCACCCTCGGGGATGCGATCTCCAAGGTTGTTTTGTTGAAGTATTTTTTCCATTTCATCTATCTTCTTCTGCATGCATGCAGATTCTAGATGGAGTCCTCATTGGCAGTAAGTGCATTTGTCCCATTTTATTCCCTTTCCACCTTTGGATCCGGAGGACTCATTGAAAGGTTTTGAGTACCCTTCCTTATTTTCATTTGCATGCCCCTTCCCTTTGTCTTTATGTTTAGATTTCTGATTTTGGTGACTACTACCATCTGGCACAACAAGTACATGTTACTTTGATCCTTTGATTTTTCCCATATTGATGAGCTTAGTCTACTCTTGCGTCAGAGGCTCGATAAAGGCCTCAAGAGAGGGAATTTTCCAGGTAGCTCTAGAGGAGATCCTAACTGAATGAAATTTGGATACAAGCACTGAGTATTCAGAACCAAGTTTTGAAATAATGGTAAGAACCATTTGTTTCTCCTCCTTATATTTATCAACCCTATAGGCCTTGAGTTGCGACAAGAAATCCTTATATTTGATAAAATCATATTGGATATTATCGAAGGTGTTTGGATCCAAAGTGAGCAATTAAAGCTCGAGCATGTGTCCCCTCATCTTGTCATGTTTTCAAAAAATTCCTTTCATGGTCTTCCAGACTTCATCGAGGGTTTTACATGAGGATATGTTAAAGAGGAGCTCACGAGAAATGAGACTGCAAATAGTTCCATACGCTTCATCCATCCAATTTAGATACTTGGATTTTTCTATGGCTGATGCATGCTTGGTCTCTATTCCCATGGTTAACATGTATAATCCTCTTCTTTGAAGATTCATTTCTATCTTGTGCTTTCATGCAAATAATTTGTACGGCGTAAGAATCAATTATTTTGAAAATTCCATTTTCCCGCAGTCTTCAATCTTCAGTACCTGCAAAAAGAGTCGTGTTTGTATTTTTCCTACAAATATGTCGTCTCTAATACCATGTAAATGTGTATGAACCTACACATATAAGATATAGATAACAAAGGACATACACAGTTTGAAAAATAAATGAAAATAGACGGAAATGAGAGAGAGAGAGAGAATCAATAATTGTATTAAATGAATGAATGAATGATAATTTACAAATGATATACTCTGTAACTGAATTAACTCACTGATGTCATTACTAATTATCCACTCTAGTGATAATCCCAAGGAAAGTGTGTAGTAGTAGTGATTATCCCAATGCTACAAGGTAATGGAACCAATATGGCATCAATAATCCACTCAACTTATCCAACTGAAGTGCGAACTGAAGAGAATATTCCCCTAGAATTTAAGAAAATGAATATTCTCCATAAAATGTAGGACATTGGATAATGACTAATAAACATAGGGAAAACCATTAGGAAAAATAAATCATAGGTGTGTGTGAAGTATCTACAACACACACCTCATATTCCATAACCAAGAATCATCATCATAGGAAATTGTTAATGCTATGTTTTCTTCACAAGAAAATTTAGAAGTAATGATTCTATCTTGAATCATGTCAATTTTGGTTATAATTTGATTATTATTATTTTTATCATATATGATGTAGGGTGAGTGCACAAATTTGATCAATAAAATAGTGGCAATGGGGCAAGCATGAATGTGGTCATGTAGGAACGCACATGTGTTATTGATGTGACATGCTCGACAAACCCCAAACCTCCACTAATGATGCCACATAGAGTTGTTGATAGGAACATGTCCACATTCCTATAAACATGTGCACTTTCCAAAAACATTTGCACGTTCCTAAGAGGAAAGTGTGCACATTCCTATGGATCCTAATGAAAGGGCCTGTGATATGTTATTTGGCCAAATTGACCACCACAACTAACCTTTTATGAGAAATTGAGTGAATTGAAGGGAGCGATTTTTATCACCAAGTTTCCACAAGATCCTAACACCATCGTGGAGGGAATCTAGGTACTTATTTGTGTGTAATTTGTTTTTTTTTTAATTTCCTAAATTATTTAGTTGCATATTTTTATAATTTTTAAGTTAGTTAAAAAAAACAACCTAATTTATATAAACTCCCTTAATAAATTGCGACAGAATAATTAAGATGGAACCAGAAAATGAACAAAACTTCACACTACTACATGAAGGAAAAGAAAACCCCAACCCAAAACAAACAAACATAAACACATAAATTGATGAAGGGTTGATGCCTTTGAGATAAATTTTCCATGAATTAAGAAGTAGAAGAGATCCTAATAGATTTGCATTGGACATCATTGTATCACCCATTGCAAGTGCCCAAGAGAAATTAACTAGTATTTCTTAATAAAGTATCACGATGTTTGACTATTATAGGACTTCTCTCGATGAAAACCAATTTAGAGAATTGAAAATTACAAAATAAGAATTGATGTCACTATTTAACAATCCTAGAGTTGGACTACATCCACCAATAAACAAGAGCCGTACTTGTATGGATTGGTGCATCCAACAACAATATGGATAATTGGATAGATGGTTCATGTTTTTTGAAAAACCTCCCTGCAATAACATGGAGGTGCCTATATATTCCCTGAGGAAATTGTGGGAAGAGTTTATTTTGGGTTACCATGTCAACTAATTTTACATTGGTGAATTGTAGGGGTGGGCGTTGGGTCTTCACGAGACATAGAGAATGTTAGGCATGACCCTATGCTAGATCCTCATCAGGGATAATTATAAGGACAAATATTTATCTCTAAATGTAGAAACCTTGACTAATCTTACTAGCCCCTAATATGCAAACTATAAAATGATTGGCAATATTTTTGTAAAAAATTTAAAATTTCTAAGGATTATATATATTATCTATAAAATTTGGGCTATTTTTAAGGTAAAATAATTTTGGGTAAAATCATGAAAATGGGTGTCAATTTTGCTTGTTTTATGAGAAAAAAATACGTATTTTCACAAGTTCTTCAACTTTTGATATAAACAAGTACTTTTTTATTTATTTAGAATTTCACTTGACAGTAAAAACAAAACTTGTGACTATTTTTCAAATTAGTTTTATTGAGATTTAATATGTGAATTTGGCAATTGTTTCACAGTATACTCCTTAAAAATGAAAAGAATGATAATGATTTATGTTTTCCCCCAGCAATATATCTGTTTTTAAAATTTTGTTTTTGACAAACTAAATATACTGCAACAATCTACAAAGACTCTATTTTGTTAGAAATATAATTTTGAATCTAACGAATGAATGTTATAATTTCTAGAATTTTTTTAAGTTGACCAAGATGAAACAGTTGTAGATTTTAAACACATGTTTTCTCCCACCTTGTATATATCTTAATCTGTACTTAAAATTAAAATTCAAAAACACTCTTTTGAAGAGAACAGTTGAAGAATTGTGAATATATTTTTTTCTAAATTTTCCATTGTGTATTTTTAGAGATATGGATATTTCATTTCACTGAATCATAATGTCACCTAAAAATATGATGCAGTGATTTTTTTATAAAATTAAATAAAATTATCACTAAATAATGAAAATAAAAACAAATTATATCCATAGAAAGTAGATTCAATTTTGGAAACACTGTCAATTTCGAATCTAAAATCTGATTATTTGCAGGAGCCCACAACCTCCAAAGTGAAACGAAGCTGGAGGGAATTATCAAGTTATTTCAAACAGTCGCATTCGTCGGTTTTTGTTCCAAAGAATATTTTGACCGAAAGATATTTTACTAATAGAATCCGTAAAAAATAAACGGATTCCTAGTTTTTTAGTCGAACATTAGGTTTTTAGCCAAAAGATGTGTAAGAGAATTATGTCGGTAAAAAAAAAATGAAGGGACACGCCGTTTCATTTCAATTGGCACCAAATCTTATAAATATTCTTTCGACCGAACCAATTTAACACAATTCACACTCTCGTTTCATGTTTTTTCATATGTGGAGCCCCTAAGGAAAAATTTGAATCATTTTTTTTTTCTTCGTTTTTTCATTGTTTTGAACAAGGTGGTTGATGTTTTGAATGCAAAAAACAAATTATATATTGAAAGAATTGTTGAACATTTTTTCAAGGTGAAGGCATTGTTGAACATTGTTTCAAGGTGAAGGTGTTATTGAACATAAAATTCTTGATAAATTATCTTTTATTAATTTTTGTGAGAATGAAGTTTTTTTGAGGCTATTTTGAAATGTTGTTTTTTTTTACTTAACTTTTACAGATAACTACACTCATGGGAAACAAAAAATTTCGCAAGAAAAAAATTGATCGCACTCGAGACCAAACTGGCCATAACAATCAAAGGAAAGAGAATTATTGGAGAAAGAAAAAAGAACGTGAAAATATTGAAGAAATAAATGATGATGATGTAACTACAGATTTTCAACAAGAAGAAGTCCAACTAGGTATATGCATGTACACATGTTGTCTATATTAAATGTATAGAATCATTTATTTAAATTATTGTCTAAAATATTTAATTGATTGTAATTCGTATTTGATGTTTTTCAAAAAAACATAAATAGATTTTCCTCATAACGTCGATGAATTCGTTGAAAATGAAATTGAAGCATAAGTTGAATCAATTATTGGTATGTATACAAATCTCATGAACGATTTCCACCAGAGATAATTTTATCTGTAGTTGATTTTGCAAAGAATTACACATTCGTTGCACAAAAATAAATACAAAGTGAATATTATCATTATGATCAAATCACTATATTGGTCCACGTTCTATATAGACATGCTAAATAGAGTCTTGATAACATAGAAAGAAACTGTTGGAACACATATATTTTTCAATACTTTAGGCTTGGATAAGTTTCATTCTTGTTTAAAAATAAGAACAAACATGCACTTTCATATCATCGTTAATGAAATCTTCCGTTGAATCCAACGATCTGAAATCCTTAAAATTTATGGAGCCGCCCACTCGTTAAAAGCTCAAATCACTAAAGGCTACTTTCGAAATGTCGGGTTTCAGGGTTTCGCGATACTAACAATCCAACATGTAAGAACTCCAAAGTCTTGATATACGAAATCATGAAATTATCTTAAGCTTTAAAACTATGTTAATTAAAGGATTAAAAGAAATTAAGGTTAATTACTGATATCATGACTTCACATTTCGGGGATCCTTCCTCGAGCAACCACCAAAAGTCTCGATATGCGAAATCACAAAACTCTTGAAGTTAAACGTGATTATTTAAAAGTTTAAACATAATTAATGTTAATTAATCAATCGTGACTTCGCGTTTCAGAGATCATAACTTGAATTAATATGGGATAACTTGAGGTCTGTAAACGCAAAATGAATTAAGGTTAAACATGATTAATTAATAGGATTAACCTAATTTATTAACACATTAAACAATATTATCTCCTCTTAAATTTAGGTTGATTTGAAATGCGAGTAAATTCAAATGTTCTCTATACTTTTCCTGGATCACGAAATATCGACCATTAATGGCATTAATAGCTGATTTAGGGAAATGATTTCAAATAAGATCGTTCTTTATTGCCCAAATATTTTTACTAAAGGAATTAAACACATTTTCAATGATGGTATATGCAGATTGATACACTTAAGGCAAAGTAGATTTCTTTCATTTTTGAATTACATTCTCATTTTCACAGAGTTGGATTAGCGAAATAATCAGTCCTTTCCATTCTCATTCTCTCTAATAGATAACAAAGTTCGAAGGCTTGATACCATGGCTCCACGAAAAGCACCTAAAGCTACTAGTGAAAGTTCGAGCCAGAATGTAGATGTTCTCTCTGATACCATGCCCAGAAGCATAGAAAACCTCAAATCCTAGACACAATTATTCAACATCTTACAATATGAATTGGTAAATTGCTCGGATGATTCAAGTGACAACGAGAAGGAGAAAATATCTACCAAATACAAAATTGTTGCTCAGTCAGAGCTATAGAAGATAGCGACAAGGCCTAAGCTCTTGCCCTATAACGATATGATCGGTTGGGCGCTGGACCATGTAGATATCCAAAACATAACTATTTTCAATTCACAAAAGGTCGCAATTGGGTCTTTCAGACCGGAACATCTGCAGGTGATGTACAAATTTTCTCTGGTATCTAATTTCGTTTACAATGCAAAATTCCTATAAGAATTCAATAAGAAGGAATGCAACCAATACAGAAAAACCTTTACGATTTAATTAAAGACTAGTATTCTCGCCCCGAGAAGTTCAGAGTCGATTCCCATGGTATATACCCAATTGCCACACTAGAACCTCAAATAATGTACATAGCAATGATGTTGTGTAGTCTCTACAGGAAGGAAAACACAACTCATTTCTTTTTACAATGGGTACCTATTATACACACAGTAGCAAAAGGGTACTCTTTTGACTGGGAAAAGATACCATAACAACAAGGCCTAAGATTTTTCCTTATAACGATATGATCTACATACCGGACCATGTAGGATATCCAAACATAACTATTTTAATTCACAAAGTTATTCTAATTGGTCTTTCGCATCGAAACATCCAGCAGTGATGTACAAATTGTCTCTTCGGTATCTAATTTCGTTTTAAATGCAAAATTCTATAAGAATTCAATAAGAAATGCAACCACAGAAAACTCCTTTACATTTAATTAAGGATTGGTACTCTCGCCTCGAGAAGTTCATATTTGATTCCCATGGTATATACCCAATTGCCACACTAGAACCTCAAATAATGTAAATAGAAATGATGTTGTGTAGGCTCTATGAGAAGGAAAACACAACTCATTTCTTTTTACAATGGGTACCTATTATACACATAGTAGTAGAAGGGTACTCTTTTGACTGGGTAAAGATTTGTCGGATAGTTTGGTTCAAGAGGTTGTAAGATATCAGTCACTAAGAGCCGAGGGGAAACCGACCCAATTTTTTATGTCGGCTTATATTATGGATGTCGTCTGCTTCATGATGAATTTTCCACTAATGGACTGGAGATAGACTCCAAATTTCATCAATAACCCATATTATTACGAACCCATACATATCTATCATTCAAAGATTTGGGAAGAAAAGGAAAAAGACTTCCTTTATGAGATCTGCAACTGGGTAGTGGTGGCAATGCACACCACCATATATGGCTATCCCCCTCCCGTAATTTCAAAAAACATTGTGGCTAACCTAGGCAGAATAATAGACTGGTATATCGAGGAACACTTCTCCTATATTAGGTTTTTTGGCAGTTCAGTTCCTCCATATGCGCTACTGCAATTTTTACCAGACCGACTAGGGTGTCAAGAGGTCACACAACAAACTATTCTCGGTGGTATTAGCAAGGATTTCAAAGAGGTACAAAAAAAGGTATGGCCCTCTTTTCCCCTGCAGATTGGTACATTTTCCCTACTAGATTTAGGCCACTCTAAAGTAGAAGTCCTGGCCTTGGAAGAAATAAAGTTGGTCATCATTGAATTCAAGAAGCATGACCCACAAAATGTCGTGGGTAATCACATGGCCAACTCCAATTTAAAAAGGTATGAACACGAGGATTCTCCTCAAGACGAGATTTTTCGAGGAGTGAGATCCTATCCAGAGGTCTTGAGTCGGGTTTGAGCTCTGCCACTCGATAAAATGATTGAGTTTTGTGACTTCCAAAGGAACTGAAGAAGTAGTCTCCCTAAATTTTTACAAGGAGTAACCCCGACATCTACAACTGCACAACAAACACAAACCCGAAGCTCAGAAGAAGTAAGCTCCAATGGACAAGAAAACTAGGAAATCTTGGAGAAGACTGAGGTGTCTACTCATAAATAAGAGATACCATCAACAAATGTATCAGGTGACCAAGCCAAATATCATGCAAAGGCACGGACAAAGGAGGGAGAAGAAAGACCACTAATTTCACCAGATAAATCAACTACAAATGCGGCCAGGAAACAGTCGTCCATCAAAATAGACAACGCTATATAGTTCATCACACCATTGCAATTCACTAGAGGGAATCCAAATGCAGAGGTAACATTCATACAGGACCTTACACCCATTTCAGTTGAAGAGTTTCCTCCTTCCAATTTCTTTTTCAGCAAGAAAAGGAAGGTTGTAGTGAAGAGAGAAATACACCAAAGGGAAGGTTCAGCTGTCAAAAGACACAGGGTGATCAATGATGGAGAATCCTTAGAGGAGGTATACTTTCTTGAACAAGTAGTAGGTTCATTGGGGTCTTTTGCAACAACCAACCAATTTTCAGTCAAAAATTTAAAAGAGCAATTGAAGAAGAAAGATCTGCAAATAAGCCAATTGCAGAATCAAATGAAGACTATAGAAAAGAATGTCTGGGGTGAGGTCAACACGGACTTCAAGAATATTAGATCCAACGACAAACATGAAATCCAATAGATCAAATCCAACCTCGAGGAGATGCATAGGAATATAAAGGTGAGCCAAGGACAGACCACCCAATAGGATGAGTTGGTAAGGCAACTGCAAGCCAAGGTAAGCTCTACCAAAAACATGATTGTAGATATAACAGTGTCCCAAGATCAGGCTTTGGAAGTGAAAAAGGAATTGGAAGTAGCACAAAAAAGCCTTTTCACTAAGGTTGAAACTATCCAAGATCATTTTCAGGTGATAGATAAAGAATTAAATAACATTTGTTTAAGAGAGAGAGAAGTTATTTCTGCCCGTACTACCTTCCAAGAAGTGGTTGCGTCATCAGCAAAAGAGGGAGTAGCTATGACTTCTAGGTTTTCTATTTTGGAACAGACCAGAGGTGATATAATACTAAAATCTTGGGAATCTAGCATGGATAAAAGAAGGAAAATGGATAAGGAAGTGAAGGAGTTTTGTTAAGAGGCTTTCCAATCAGTCAACAAAGAATCATTAGGCCTTGATAAATAAGATAGCTCTGGAGTATTGGGACAGATTAACATAAAAAAACATCAACTTGAAATTAAGACAGATATGGAAGAGGCTCAGGCCAAAATCTCACAGATAAAAAATGTTGATATTATTTAGATAAATAGATGGATAGTGAAGCCTAATATGCAAGTACAGTCTATAGTTTCAAAAGATAGATGAATGGAAGAAAGATTACCTTAATTGGAAAATAAATTCTATATATTTTGAGGCTAATAATTTAACAGAGCCTTCCAGGATGGTGGGACAATTTGTGAGAAGATGTATCGAATGTATTGAGCAAGGAAAAGGTAGCACTGCTAGAAATAAATGAGATGACTTGTGTACGTTATCCATTTCAGATATGGGGAACTAGAGACAAAAACACCTCTGCCAACATAATGAGGAGACTGGCAAAAAAGATGCAAGAGAAGCGTTTCACATTTTACATTTTGTAACTTTTACTATTTTATAAATAAGGGGAATTACAACCATTTAAGGTTGATAATATTTTGTATAAATATAAATTTCTAAGGTTAAGCATGGGCTCCTTCTTGTCGTATTGTAACTAAGAAAAATCATCTTTTGTCAGTATTAATACAAGTGGAGATAGGGATTCCAAATTTTGTGTTGTTTGAGTTATGTGCCCTCTTTGTATCTCATATCTTATGTTCTCTTTAAGTCATTCCTGAACAAATGAATGATTACAATTTAGTACAACAACTATTGTGATTACATTTCATTAGTATTTAATTAGCAAGAAAAATTTCCTCTGTATTTGTTATCAGTAAATACAAGACCTCCTTGTTATTTAGTTTACTACATCTTATATTCTTTCAAGAGTGCATTCTACATTTCCTTCTACTATAAACAAGGAAATATTCTTCTGTCATTGACACCTTATTTTGTTTAATAGTTTTATAATTATCTTCTCCTCTTTCAATTTGATAAATTGACTCAGATGACGAAATACAACATATGTTCTATTCAGATATTAATTTCGTTTGAGTATTTCACTTTTGCACAAATAACGGAATAAAAATCACTTTTAAAACCAACTTTCCTTAATTCTTGATGACTGACATTATTCTTTGAGCCTTAAGTTTAATCTCAGGAACAACATCTTTTTGGCGCCATTGTCGGGGACAGAGAGACGAAGTCATTTTTCCCTGGGAGAATGACATGGTAAGTTTCTTTCTTTGATAGTGAACAAACATAGAATATAGTATTAAGGGTAATTTTAATTTTCAGCTGGTGACTCCACTACTAATTAACTGGCATCCAGTTGAAGGAATACCAAAAAAAATCCGGATAATAAGAGGAGCATGCCCGTATCCAACTCTAAAAAAAAATTAAAACCAAGGGGATACCTTAAGCATACCACTACTTCTACAAGTAATGTTTATCAACCCAAACCCACATGGGCTAATACTAAGGTTCCTTCTGAACAATTTACTCCGCAAGAAATTTCCACCCAAATCTATTTCAGAGAAACACAGGATGATAGAGTTGAATCCAAAATCATAAATCCCAATTTTTTTTTACTCGAGATTAAGACCGAAACTGATCCAATCACATCCTTTACTAATAAAGGAAAAAGACCCATCTTGATACCTGCTTCGATTGATATTCCATTAGTCCCCGAAATAAAATTTCCATCTTCCCGAAGTTTCGAAGAACATTACTTACACTTTGATTCGAATCCTGCTGGATCTCCAATTTATATATCCTTTAATTCCAAAGAACCTATCCCTCATCTCTCGTTTCCCCCCTTTTCTGATTTTCTATCTCTTGGTGATCAGTTCCTAGAACCCCTTTCGCTTCGTCCCAAAGTAACCCAAAGGCCATTGCACATATTTGAAAACCCTCTCTATAATATCCAAGTTTCATCCCCTAGATTATCAATGGTTGTTGTCGGAGGAGGTGCTTTCGAAGGTGGAAGAGGAGGGGGAGGATTTGGTGGTCAAGGTGGAGGAGGAATTGGTGTTGTACGAGGAGGAGGATGTAGTCAAGGACCATGCCCACCTCCTATAATATTTGCTAAAGTAGCTGCTAGGTATGATCCTTTAGTCCTCCTTGTTCCTCTCCATGATTTACCTGAAAACTGTATGAAAAACCTGCCTAAGTTCATAGGGGAGGGAGACTTAATGGCTACAAAAAAAATAATTTTTTTTGATCAATTAGCCGATATCCTTGGACTTAAGCACAAGGATGTTTATTCAAGACTCCTAATTCAAAATTTTGAAGGACAGGTGAGAACTTGGTTCTGAAGGCTACCTGCAGGTTATATAAGAACATATGACGAGTTAGAAAATGCCTTTCTCAGACAATGGGGAGAGAGGAAAGATCACGTTTATTATTTAACCAAGTTCGGAGCTTTAAGAAAGAAAAATTCAGAAACAGTTTTCGAATTCACTTAGAGATTTAATAAACTATATAACAAAATTCTAGTTGAGGTTAAACCTTCACAACCTGCACCAAAGGTGACTTTCACAGGGGATTTTGAGCCTGACTTTTCCTTACTGTTGAGGGAAAGGAGATCTATCGACCTCATAGGAATGCACGATGATGCTAAAGAAATAGATTCAAATATGATGGCATTGGGAAAGTTAAAAGCTAAAATCAAAACGTGAAATAAAAAAGCTAGACAATTCATAGAACAAGAGGGACCTTCTGGATCTGGGAGGCCTGTGGAAGAAAAAATGGATGACATGGAAAAAATAATCAAAGAACTATCTAATAAAATCTTGAAAATGGAACTGGATCAATCTAAAATGGATCAGTTCGTTAGAAAATATTTCAAGAGGAATCCTAACCCTCAAATAAAACAAAGACCAATAAAAATGAAGATCAAAAGATTCAAACCCCCATTAAAAACAAAAAATTTATAGGAGGGGATGACGTGTGAATATTTGAGGAGTTAGAGGAAGATATGAATAATCTTGGTGATTATTTTCAAGAACCTTATGTGATGAGGCGGGATTATGAAAGGTTTTTAAACACAAAATACTGGTCTAATAATGATGATAGCATAAATATCACAGAATATTCTTCTTATCAAGGAATCATTGACGATATAATGCCCAAGATTCAATAGAAGTATAATTTAAGGCCCAAAGATAGAAATATCATTACTACCCAGCCGAAGAAAATATTGTTGAGAAATAAAGAAAACGAGGCAGCTCAACCAGCATCCGAAACACAGAATGTTAAAACAAAAGCATCTGAAACACAGACTGTCGAAACAAAAGCAACACAAACTAATAAATCAGAAAAGAGGGAGATGGAATCCCCGACCAGAGAAGCCGAAAAGGCAATAGGAAGTTTTAGTTTAGAGAATGAGATTAACAAAATCAAGATCCATGTGCCCCTTATTGAATTGGAAAAAAACCCTACATATAGAAAACAGATTGCTAAAATGATAAATTTTACTGATGCTGAAAGTCATGCGGATGTTATAAATTTAGAATATGAGAAACCAACAATGCTTGGTCCAGATTTTGAGAATGCCAGAGATTCTGTCACTCCCTTCTACATTATGTTGACTGTGCATGAGCATCTACTCCATAACTTCATGTTGGATTCTAGAGCCTCCCACAATGTGATGCCTAAAGCTATTATCGATAGACTTGGTCTCGAAATTACCATACCATACAAAGATCTATATTCTTTTGATTCGAGAAAAGTTAAATGTGTAGGTATGAGTAAATATTTAGTGGTTAATCTTGCACAGATTCCTGTAAAAAGTGTTCTGATGGATGTGGTTGTTCTTGATATCCCTCCAAATTATGACATGGTTTTGTCCAGGTCTTGGGGCACCAAACTTGGAGGATCCCTTCAACTTGACATGACATACACTACAATCCCAATCTTTGGCGGACAGTTCACCTACCTGTATAGTAAGTGATTCGTTGAATCCGAATAATTATCTTGTTTATGTCAYAGATCAGGATTTAGGAAACTGTATATTATTTATTGATGATGATTTAGCTGAATGTATAGAAGAAAATTGTACAGAAAAAGAAAAAAGAGAAAAKACAAATAAAAATGTAAATAGTACTGGAGTTTGGAAAATGTATTTCGATGGTGCTTCGTCTTATGAAGGAGAAGGAACTAGAGTGTTGTTTATGGCACCTAGAGATGATTTTATTATCCCTTTCTCTTACATATTACAATGGGACATTGATTACACCAGTAATGTATGTGAATACGAAGCCGTTTTAGGATTAGAGGCCGCCAAAAAGTTGAATATTGAAAACTTGGTAGTTTATGGTGATGTAGAATTAATTATAAAGTAGATAAAGAAACATTATCAAGCCAAACACCCGAGGTTGAGGTCTTACAAAAATTGTGCCTGGGATGTGATTGAATTTTTTTTCTCATCATTTAATATTCATCACATCCCAAGAACAAAAAATCAACAGGCAGATTCATTGGCCAAAGTAGTCGCAATGTTTGTACCTCCTACTGTTCTCAAACTAAAGTATCACATAGAAATGAGGCACAAACCCTCAATACCAAACAATATACAACAATGGTAGGTCTTCAAAGATGATGAGAAAATTCGACAATTCCTAGAAATGGTGGATGAATTTTCCATAATGCATATTGATCAGGAAAATCAAAATGACCCTGCTTAGATAATGCAAGAAGGTGAGGATCCTCAACAGTTCTGAGATAATATTGTTAATCATCGCATGTTGGTACTGAAAAATAATCAGAACCCTAAAGTTATAATTCCTTTGGAGATATTATTTGATCATGATGATATCCCCTTGAAGTCTACTTTGCAGCCTCAGCCTGAAGAGGTTGAAGACTGTAATATAGGCACCAAGGAAACTCCTAAGATGGTAAATATATATAAATTCCTTTCCTATGAAATAAAAATAAAATATGCCGAGTTAATCAAGCAGTACAAGGATGTTTTCACCTGGTCCTATGATGAATTAAGAACTTATGATACCACCATAATCAAACAAAAAATTCCCCTAAAGCAGGGTGTTTAACTATTCAGGAAAAATCTTAGACATATAAATTCTATATTAGTGCCTATGATATAAAAGGAGGTAAAGAAGCTCCTGGATGCTAAAATACTTGTTCCAATCAGATACTCCGACTGGGTAGCCAACCTGTTCCTGGTAAGAAAGAAAAATGGTGAAATCAGACTATGTGTAGATTTCAAAAATTTAAACAAATAGTCCCTCAAAGATAGTTATCCATTACCCAAGATGGACCAGGAGTTGGAAAAAGAGTTCGAGGAAAATAGAATGTCCATGATTGACATCTTCTCAGGATATAATCAAATTGCATTCCACAAGGATGATAAGGAAAAAACCACATTCACCACCCCATGGGGTACCTTCATGTATGACAAAATGCCATACAGAATAATAAACACAGGAGCCACGTTCCAACGAGCTATGGATATCGCCTTTGTGAGTAAAAGAGATAAGTTTGTAGTTATTTATCTTGATGATCTAACAATATTTTCTAAATCTGATGCAGAGCACCTAGTGCACCTCAAACAAACATTTGAGAAATTTTGAAAATTCGGTTTGTCTCTGAACACAAAGAAATATTATTTTGCTATGCAGGAAGGTAAACTCTTGGGTCACATAGTATCTAGAGATGGAATTAAGATTGACCCGGAAAGGGTTGAAGCTATAGATACAATAAATATTCCTAGTAATAGAAAAGAGATTCATCATTTCTAGGAAAAATTAATTTTTTAAGAAGATTTATCCCAAACTTCGCTGAAAATGTAAAATTGATTACATATATTCTCAAGAAGGACAATGAGGTTAAATGTACAACCAAATCCAAAGAATCATTCAAACGTATCAAGAGATTTATAGGTGAAGCACTAGTGCTAGCCAACCCAGATTATATGAAGGAATTCTTGATTTTCTCATTTGCCTCTGAACACACTATTACGACCGTTCTCTTACAAAAGAACGATGAAGGTTTTGAGCAGCCAATAACATTCTTTAGTAAAATTCTCAGAGATGTTGAACTAAGATATGGTATACTAAAAAATAAAGCATATGAAATGGTGAATGATCTCAAATATTTCAGAACTTATGTGCTCCATTCTAAGGTAATCGCCTATGTACCAACAAACATTGTCAAAGACATATTAGTTCAACCAGATAGTGACGGAAAAAGAGGCAAATGGTTGGCCAAGATTCAATAATTTGACCTATAAGTAAAACCGACCAATCCAGTTAAAGGTCAGGGTTTGGCTAAATTATTAGCCGAATCAAATTTCCAGGAACTTGGGATAAATCATTTACAATCCTACTAAGAGATTCTATATATAGAAGAGTGAACGATGACCAAATACCTACAACTCAAATCCAGGAGAAATTCTCTTCTTCAGCTAGGTATAAAGACATAGTTTCCTACCTTCTCACTCTGTAGTGCATGAGCAGTATGAATCCTTCCAAAGATAGAATGTTGATGTTACACGCAGTAAAATATTGTATCATGGACAGTCAACTATATTGGAAAGATCCTCTGGGTTGCCTACTAAGCTGTCTAGTAGAATCCGAAACAGAGAGAGTTGTTGGAGAATAACCCTAACTTACATTAGTTTATACCTAGATTAGACTCCTATATCTTGGTTAATACATTCCATAACACTTTATTTCACCTAGTTTGGCCACATAGAGAAGAAGGGCGCCTCATCCCTAGATTTTAGGGAAAACTGTTATTTTTAGATCAAGACTCAACTCCTAGTTCTTGATTTTCTTGATTTATTCTTGATTTATTATTGATTTATTCCAACTCCCCCATGCAAACACTCATCTATTATTGGGGAATGCACACCTCCTCTTTGAGTGAGATATTTATTCCTTAATTAATCATTGTTTTCGTTACTATTATTAGTAACTACTATTTCGGGTCAATTAAGTGAGTTGGAACTGCTTCTCTTGTTAGTTAAGTGAGATTAAGTGAGATAATGCACATAAATTGACTCTTATGGGCATTAATGAGTGTGTGACATGTGTCTTTAGTGGTCTAGGTCGAACTATGTGGTCTCCCTTAGCTTATGACACCTATTTTATCTTTCTCTAGCTTTTTTTGACTAGATTTTCTATGTTGGAAATTCTATATATTCACCTCCTCTCTTCTTTTTGAGGATGGTTCCTCATGTATATTCATTTTTTATTAATATAATTCTCTGATTTATGGAGAAAAAACTTTCTCTCATCTCTTTAATATCAGCAAATTGTATGTGTTCAATTTAACTAGAATTCTAAATCTATTGGGGTTTCTGCAGGAATTCTACATGGTATCAGAGCTAGATTGAATCTAGTGGATTGTACACGGTTTTATTTGCACGTATAGATCATCAGGAGGTGCAACAAGAAGAAATGTATCATCTCTCTCATCCCACAAAACTCATTCTAAATACTTTCAATTACTTTGAATGGAAGACATAGATCTCTCTGCTCCTTCGAAGCAAAGGGATTTACAGGGTAACAATGGGAATGGAGAAAGAACCGATTGTTGTAGCGAAGAAGGTAAAGTATTTCAATAAATTAGATGAAGCAATTGGACTGATATGCTTATCAATTTCTAGAGATATTCGCTTTCATGTGAGTGGAGCCACTACTCTCGATGTGGTCTGGACCACATTGGAAGGACTATTCGGCAAGCAGGATGCAATGAGAGTGCATCAACTAGAGAATGAACTCATATCCCTAAGTCCAATTCATTTCAGAAACTTACAAGAATTATTCACCAAGTTCAAATCCATCCTTTTTGAACTTAATGCATGTGGAGTCAAGAAATAGGAAGATCATCTCATCCTTTCAATTCTCTCGAAACTGGGCCCTGAATATTCCGTATTTGTATCATCTTTTCAAGCATCTAAATTGACTTAGGAAACATGGAAAATGCCTCCATTGAATGATTTAATTGCAACATTGACTCAAGATCAAGATAATTTAGTCCAAATGGGTTCCATCAAGCGTTCCAAGAACCAAACACTCGTGGCTACTGATGCTCCAAAGACCAGTGGAAAAGACAAGAAAAAAGGAACGGGTAAATTTCCTGAATCGAAGAAGGAGAGATCTGCACAATCTTCAGAGAAATCTTATGAGCCTAAGGGTAAGAATAATAAGGAAAGAAAAATTTTCCGCTACTTTTCCAAATGTTTTCATCCCGAAGAAAATTGCATGAGGAAGACTATCGATGAGATGGCTAAGTAATTGCAGCAACACAATCTCACGGTGCCCGAAAATGCAAAGAAGAAAGATGATAACAAAACGGGAGGGAGAGCACGATATGGCATGCTTTAATGGATTTCACATCCAATATATAATATTGGATCCTTGATTCAGGTGCATCGAACCATATGGTTGTATCAAAAAATGATTTTTCCTCCATCGAAGAAAGCACCAGATCCCCAATTTACTTGGGAGATGCCACACCCACAAAGGTGTGCAGAGAAAGAATTGTTGATATTGGAGGGGGATGCTTCACAAATGTGCTTCATGTTCCCTCACTGTCCGTAAATATTCTCTCAATATATCAGATCACTCATTCCGTATATGGAAGGAAGGTGGAGTTCGCTCTAGACTCCACAATGATTACCAACATTTCCACAGGCTCACAACTTGCACATGGAATTGCAGATCACGGTTCTCGTTTGTATTTCTTCTCCCACTTTGTTACTAAAACTATTAGAACTATATTTCTGTCACAATATAATGATATCATCAGGTTATGGCATGAAATATTTGTCCATCTAAACTATAATTACTTGCATCAACTCAATAAGGACAACACGGTAGAAGTATTATCAGCTATTAAATTCACAAGTGGTGTATGTCAAGGATGCATTCTTGGCAAGCATCCAGAGAAAACGTTTGACAAAGGGAAGGCACAAAGAGCTTCTTCACCTCTTGGGCTGATTGAAAGTGACATCATGGGCCCATTCCCAYAGCTTTCAATCAGTAAGGCTCGATATGTACTCACCTTCATAGATGTTTTCTCTCATTTTATTTGGGTATTTTTTCTGAAATTAAAATCGTAAGTATTTGAATGCCTTATAGAATTTAAAACACTTGGTGAGAATGAGTCTGGGTGTAATATTAAGATACTCTGTACTGATAATGGGGGGGGATTATTTCAACAAATATGTGCAACAACTTTGTATTGATGTAGGTATACAACTACAACATACAGTGCCATATACACCACAGCAGAATGGTGTTGCAGAGAGGAAAAACCAATCCTTAAAAGAGATGGCCAATTGTATGCTACAGTCGAAATCATTAGCTCCCAAGATATGGGATGAAGCTATTAAATGTGCATCATACATTCAAAACCAAGTTCCTCACAAATCACTCAAAGACACCACTCCTTTTGGATGTTGTACCGGTAAGAAACTGAAAGTGTCGCACTTTCGCATTTTTGGTTCACGAGCATGGGCTCACATTCCGACAGATAAGAGAAAGGATTTGGAGCCTCAGAGTGTTGAATGCATATTTTTTAGATATTCTGAAGGTGTCAAAGGATATATATTTCTAGACTCTCACACTGAAAAGTTCATTCTAGCTCAAAGTGTGAAGTTTGAAGAAGAATCACTGCATGATTTTTCAGAAGACCCTGCTGAGGAACCACTTGTTGTCATTGATGAGGAGGAGTCAAAAAATTCTTTGAGCACTCCAGAGAATCCATCAAGGAACAATTTTGTGTCTGATATATATTATTAGGATCAGGTCATGGATTCTCCAACTCAATTTCCAAATTGAGCAGAGAAAACCCTGTAAGATGCGGGTGAACTAGTCAGTGATCCTGCGGATACAATAAGGACTAGATCACAGCTTTTTGAGGCTCCTCAAGACCTGGCTGCCACAGAACATTTGATGCCCATAAATTTCTATATGACACTTGGTTCATATCCATAGGAGCACTTTGAGGGTGCTGGAAACCCACTTTGGGAGGCTACCATGGATGAAGAGTACTCTGCTCTTATGGACAACAACACATGGGACTTGGTTCCACTTTTGAAAGCAAGAAAGCTTGTTTTATGACAATGGATATATTGAACAAATATTTCTATAGATTGTGAGATCAATAAGTACAAATCTTGAATTGTCGCAAAAGGATACTCACAGGTACATGGCATAGACTTCACAGAGACATTTGCACCTATTGCAAAAATGGACTCCATTCAACTAGTTTTGGCCATTGTCGCTTCTCACAGATGGGAGTTCATCACTTGCATTGCATCCGTGATATGATCTGTGAAAGATTCATTTCATTGTATTACTTCCCCATAGAGCAGTAGGTTGCAGACATCTTCACCAAGTCCTTCACTGAAAAGAAAGTTTTAGAACACAGAGCCATGCTTGGAGTGGTGGAGACAGCTGAGTAGGTCACTTTTGGCCACTCAACATTTTTTTCCTCC
>SNQJ01S0037193.1:81263-107487 GCA_010110895.2 Picea sitchensis
TTTTCATAAGGAGTTCTTTTATGTAATGAGTACCTAAAATGGCCAAGTTGTCGGGACTCAAAATTGTTTGTCATTACAGTTAGGCTTAAGGGGGGGTGTTGGAGCATAACCCTAACTTACATTAGTTTATACCTAGCTTAGAGTCCTAGAACTTCGTTAATACATTCCATCACACTTTATTTCACCTAATTTGGCCACATAGAGAAGAAGGGTGCCTCAGCCCTAGATTTTAGGGAAAACTGCTATTTTTAGATCAAGACTCAACTCCCGATTCTTGATTTTCTTGATTTATTCTTGATTTATTCCAAATCCCCCATGCAAAAAATCACCCATTATTGGGGATTGTGCACCTCCTCTTTGAGTGATATATTTATTCCTTAATTAATGATTTTTACCGTTACTATTATTAGTAACTACTATTTCGGGTCAGTTAAGTGAGTTGGAACTGCTTCTCTTGTCAGTTAAGTGAGATTAAGTGAGCTAATGCGCATCACTTTAATATTGTGGGAATTAATGAGTGTATGAAATGTGTCTTTAGTCGTCTAGGTCGAACTATGTGGTCTCCCTTAGCTTATGACACCTATTTTATATTTTTCTAGCTTTTTTTTACTAGAATTTCTATGTTGGAAATTCTATATATTCAGCTCCTCTCTTTTTTTTGAGGATGGTTTCTCATGTATATTCATTTTTTATTAATATAATTCTCTTATTTATGGAGCAAAAAATTTCTCTCATCTCTTGAATATCATCAAATTGTATGTGTTCAATTTAACTAGAATTCTAGATCTATTAGTGTTTCTACAAGAATTCTACAAGAGTAATAAACGAATTCCAAGAAGGAGTGTGTGGAGGGAATCATGCATGGAGAGCAATGACATATTAAATCCTGAGATCCAGATATTATTGGCCAAAACTATTTTCTGATGTGAATGATAAAGTCAGAGACTGTGACCCCTATGAACTATTTTTAGGCAAGCAAAAGATTCCCGCACTACCTTTGGTCCCGGTTAAAATAGAAGCTATGTTTCAGCAATGGGATCTAGATTTCATCGATGAAATACATCCACATTCAAGTGCACAACATAAGTGGATTTTGAACGCTACTAACTATTTCACCAAATGGGTAGAGGCTATTCCAATGCGAAACGCAAAAGATACAGTAGTGATCGGTTTCTTGGAAGAAAACATTTTATCGAGGTTTGGTTGTCCTCGGAATATATTTACTGATAATGCCCAAGCTTTCAATTCCATGTCTTTGGTAATTTTTTGTCAAAAATACAATATTGTACTAGGGAATTCCAAAACCTATTATCCTTAGGGAAATGGGATAGATGAATCCTCGGACAAGAGTCTAATCACCATAATTAAAAAAGTGTTGACTGAAAATAAGAAATCCTGGCATGTACTTTGAAATAAGATTTTTGGGATAATCGGATAGGCACTAAGAGATCAATACGGATGTCTCTTTTTCAAATGGTATATGGTACTGATGTTGTTCTGTCCATCAATATTTCTCTACCCGTAATGAATCTCTAGAAAGATGCCAAGGAAGATCCAAATCACTCACCAGGACAAAAAATCAATTGATTGAAATCCAACAAAATAGGGCTGAGATAGATGAGAAGCTCCAGAAATATCAAGATAACATGAAATCCATGTTTGAAAAAAAAAGCTAAATATAGGGAATTCCTTCCCAGTGACCTAGTTTTAAAGTGGGATGCTAGGAAGGAAGACTCAGGAAAACATGGAAAATTCAACCATATCTGGTGTGGACCCTTCAAGATCAAATCTTTTGAAGGGGATAATTCATTTCCATTGGAAAATCTGGATGGGAAAATCGTTAACACCCCTATCAATAGGTGTTACCTGAATCATTTTATGCAATAAATGATTTCCAAACTCTCACTGTATATACTGGTTTGATTTTTCTACTTTATTCATGATTTTTCATTTCTTTGGTAAGTCGCTACTTTCACTGTAAATATAGACATGTTTGTTGTTTCCAAAAAGGAAAACATGAAAAAAAAACCAGGTAATAGTTACTATTTCTTTTGAGAACTATTTGATATCTCTCATGTTAATTTTTATCGCAGGATACTGGCTAATAGTCAAAATATTAGAATTTTTTTTCATAATAGCGATATGCTCCCAAAACAGGTGATAAATAAATAGTCATCTTAGTTGAAAATATGAAGAAATTCTCAAGTATAAGCTTCTAAAACCTGTTGAACCAAGTTGAAGTTTTCAGAGGGATTTAGATAAATATGAAAGAAGTATCATTCATATAAATATTGTCACCTAACCAATGATAAGAGGAATATGAGAATTATAGACCAATCTTAAAGGTTTCCTCTGATGTTTAATAATAATAAAAAAAAATCAATTAAATGAAAATTAAATAAAAATGAAATACAAATAAAAGATCTTAAAGAAATATGAGAATCATTGAAAAGCTTATGCAAGATTTAACCTATTCGCAACATAGCTATTAAACTCTTACTTTTCTAGTTTGTGCATCTTAAATCTTTTGTTCCATTTGGTTGTCATCTCCTCCCTTGGTCTCCACAGAGAGAAAAGTTCGCCCCAACTCTGAAAACTCAAAAACATGTCAAACGAATGTTAGGTGAATATTTATATGCACCTCTCAATTTAACTAGAATAAAGCATGTCTAGGTTAATATTGACTACTTTAGCCTCTCTAACAGCTTCAAACTCATCGATTTCACTCAAGGCAATCCCCTGAAAAGTAAAAATCCCACGTGAAAAAATTCTTTGTAGGCGAAGGTGTCTTTAAGGTCGGAAGGAAATTAACCCAGAGTAATCAAAGTGAGTTAACCGACCTCTATTGATAATCTATAAGAAGATATCATCCCTGCTATGTAACATACAAATTGATTTCCCCCACTTCATGCTTAAAAATATAGATATAAGATAGATGGTGAAACGAAATTCATCTAAATGATTTCCCCCATCTAGTTTGAAAAATAGATGATGAAAGGAAATTCATTAAACGATTTCCCTCATCTCGAGAATTTAAATTCAATATTACAAAATGAAGTGGTGAAAGGAAATTCAATTTGGGAATTAGATAACTTCACTGGGGTACTGAACAGTCCCGCTAGCAGTGAAGCAATGTCTATGATATCTGGAAGGATGTTATACATGTATTATAATATACTCTGGTAGTTAGTCTTCCTCTCGACAAGATTTACATCCTAAGTCAATTAAGGACTTGCAAATTAAATCATTAAAATCACTTTTCCTTGACACAAATAAGATCAAACAGAGTCTAATAGATAGGTTAAGGTTGTTTTGATTATCTTGAACAAATCTCAATACAGTTTCAGAGGAGAGAAATTTCAAATGGCCTAACCAAAAGTCATGATTTGATGTGTTTTGAAGGTTTTCTAAGTTACAGGTGAAACCCTTTTCTCAGTGCGATCCTTTTCTGAAAAATTTCCACAAATTGCAATAATGACTCCATTTACCCAATAAAGGCACTTAGTCTACTGTTCTTCACGACTCATAGGGAGACGCGATCCCTAGATGGAGCCTATGTTGGAACACATATATTTTTCAATACTTTAGACTTGGATAAGTTTCATTTTTTTTTAAATAATAACAAACACGCACCTGCATATCATCGTTGATGAAATCTTTCGTTGAATCCAATGATCTGAAATCCTTAAAAGTTATGGAACCACCCACTCTTTAAAAGGTCAAATCACTAAAGTCTACTTTTGAAATGTTGGGTTTTTGGGTTTTGCGATACTAACAGTCCAACATGTAAGAAATCCAAAGTCCCGATATACGAAATCATGAAATTATCTTAAGCTTTAAAATTGTGTTAATTAAAATATTAAAATAAAATAAGATTAATTAATTATATCGAGACTTCGCGTTTCAGGGATCCTGCCTCGAGTGACCACCAAAAGTCTCGATATGTGAAATCGTGAAACTCTTGAAGTTAATCGCAATTATTTAAAAAGTTAAACATAATTAATGTTAATTAATCAAACACGACTTCGCATTTCGTAGATCATAACTTGAATTAATATGGGATAACCTAAGGTCTGAAAACCCAAAATGGATTAAGGTTAAACACAATTAATTAATAGGATAAACCTGATTTATTAACACATTAAGAAATCTTATCTCCTGTTAAGTTTACGTTGATTTGAAATGCGGGTAAATTCAAATGTTCTTTATACTTTTCCCGAATCATGAAATATTGACCATTAATGGCATTAATAGCTGATTTAGGGAAATGATTTCAAATAATATCCCGCATTATCGCTCAAATATTTTTACTAAAGGAATTAAATGGAGTGTCAGTGAAGGTATACGCAGATTTATACGCTTAAGGCAAAGAAGATTTCTTTCATTTTTGAATTACATTCTTGTTTTCACAGAGCTGGATTAGTGAAATAATCACTCTTTTGCATTCTCATTCTCTGTAACAGATAACAGATTTTGAAGGCTTGATACCATGTCTCCATGAAAAGCACCTAAATCTACTAGTGAAATTTCGAGCCAAAATGTAAATGTTCTCTCTGACACCTCACCCAAAAGCATAGACTATTGGAAAATTGATTGTTGTCATTGATGTCAACCCTAGTCATGGGTTTTGGACCGCAAGATTGATAAAGGTATTTGGACATGAAGGACAATGCACATGCATATACAACATCCATGAATGGATAGTATACATCATGTTGTTTCTGGTGGTATGTGGCACATCACGTGGATCCTCATGGTTGAGGAGACATGATTTTTTGAAGATGACAAAGTGAATTGAAGAAGGAAGTACATGTAGGCCTTGAAGATAATTAAGGAAAAGAATTACAAAATAATAAAGTGTCAGGTCGACCCTAATGTTAAAAGGAAGTGACATAAATGGTATAAATTAACATCATTATACATTCATTTGATACAAGTCAAATTTAAGAGGAAATAAGAAGTAAAGAAGGCCGGATTTCAAGGGAGGATGAAGTCTTTTGGTGATGTGTTCTAAGGTATGTTATTTTCAGGTCATCTTACCATTTTTCTATAACCTTTTTTCTAGAAACCTTCATATGGTGAAATCTCTATGGTATTGAGAAGACATATCAAGGTACCTCTGTTAACAATTTTATCTCTTGATTCGATATAATTATGGAGATACACTCTGTGGAATATAGGGTTTGTGACCAGTCCTGAAGCTAGTCAATAAACAGGTGGTATGGATAAAACAGTCATAACGTATTCATGCAGAATCCAATTGAAGTGGGACCACTTCCATTGGAAATAGTACAGACTATCGTTTCGTGTGTGAGAGTTTCAAAATCAGATGTTAAATATTGAGCACGGGGCATGCTATACAAGTTGGGTCTTCTGAACAGACAAGAATTGAATAAAGTCTATCATTCTTTCTATAACCTCTTTTGGAGGAGGATTCAAGCGGTGAAAATTGGAGGAGTTTCAGAGAATACTTTGAGTAATATTATCTACAGGATCAGAGTACTCCAAGAATTGAAGAATTGCAGAAATTGAAGAAGTCTCAGGAAGCATTATCAGGTTTTATGTGATGATTGGTTGATGGTGATGATTTAATGTAAATTTTTATTATCTCTCATATATTCTTAGGTGGAAGGAAGGGGAAAGGATGGAGAGTTCAACTCTCTATTGATATTGGAGGATTGTATCTTCCTCTTGGAGGTTTATTCTCCCTTTACATTTGGAAGCTGTAGATACCTTTGGAAGTCATTACTTCCCTTGAACAATAACTATTGATTATTTCTCATATATTGTGCATGGTGTATTATGGTGTATTTATGTAACTCTTATACTATTGTTCATTTCTCATTGGATATAGTTGAATGGTTAAAGTATAAGTTGAAAAAGGTTTTAAATTTTACATGATACTAATTCACCCCCCTCTCAGTATCAACATAGACAACGTCAAATCCTAGACACAACTCTACAACATCTTACAATATGAATTGGTAAATTACCTGGATGATTCAAGTGACAACGAGAAGGAGAACATATCTACCAAATACAAAATTGTTGCTCAGTCAGAGGTACAGAAGATACATACAAGGCCTAATCTCTTTCCCTATAACGATATGATTAGTTGGGTGCTGGAACACGTAGATATCACAAACATAACTATTTTCAATTCACAAAAGGTCACAATTGGGTCTTTTAGACCAGAACATCTGTAGGTGATGTACAATATGTCTCTGGTATCTAATTTCTTTTACAATGAAAAATTCCTAGAATTCAACAATAAGGAATGCAATCAATATGGAAAAAAACTTTCCAATTTAATTAAAGACAGGTATTCTCACCCCGAGAAGTTCAGAGCCGATTCCCATGGTATATACCTAGTTGCCACACTAGAACCTCAAATAATGGACATAGAAATGATGTTGTGTAGGCTCTACGAGAAGGAAAACACAACTCATTTCTTTTTACAATGGGTACCTATTATAAACATAGTAGCAGAAGGGTACTCTTTTGACTGGGCAAATATACCATCGGATAGTTTGGTTTAAGAGATTACACGATATCAGTCACTAAGAGCCAAAGGGAAACCAACCCAATTTTTCATGCTGGATTATATTATGGACGTCGTCTGTTTCATGATGCCTTTTTTGCTAATGGACTGGACATGGACTCCAAATAACGTCGAACCCATACATATCTATCATTTGAAGATTTGGGAAGAAAAGGAAAAAGACTTCCTTTATGAGATCTGCAACTGGGTAGTGGTGTTAATTCACACCTCCATATGTGGCTAGCCCCCTCCCAAAATTTCCAACAAAATTGTGGCTAACCTAGGCAGAATAGTAGACTAGTATATCGAGGAACACTTCTCCTATATTATTGTTTTTGGTTGTTCAGTTCCTCCATATGCTCTGCCACAATTTTTACCAGACCGACTAGTGTGTCGAGAGGTCACACGACAAACTTTGCTCGGTGGGATTAGCAAGGAGCTCAAAGCGGTACAGAAAAAGGTATGGCCCTCTTTTCCACTGTAGATTAGTACATTTTCCCTACTAGATTTCGACCACTCTAAAGTAGAGACCACAACCTTGGAAGAAATAAAATTGGTGAGTATTGAATTCAAGAAGCATGACCCACAAAAGGTCGTGGGTAATCACATGGCCAACTACAATTTAAAAAGGTATGAACATGAGGATTCTCCTCAAGATGATATTTTCCGAGGAGAGAGATCTTATCCATAGGTCTTGAGTCGGGTTTGAGCTCTACCACCCGATAAAATGATTGATTTTTATGACTTCCATAGGCACCGAAGAAGTATTCTCCCTAAAGTGTTACATGGAGGAACCCCGATGTCTACATCTGCACAACAAACAAAGATCCGAAGCTGAGAAGCAGTAAGCTCCAACAGACAAGAAAATTGGAAAATCTTGGTGAATACTAAGGTTTCTACTCAAAAAGAAGAGATCCCATCGACAAATGTATCAGGTGACAAAGCCAAAGATCAAGAAGAGACACTGACAAAGGAGGGAGAAGAAGGACCATTGATTTCACCAGATAAATCAACTACAAATGTGGTCAGGAAACAGTCATCCACCGAAATCGGCAGCCTTATCTAGTTCATCACATTGTTGCAGTTCACCAGAGGGAATCCAAATGTAGAGGTAATATTCATAGAGGACCTCACACCCATTTCGGTTGAAGAGTTTCCTCCTTCCCATTTCTTTTTCAGAAAGAAAAGGAGGGTTGTGGTGAAGAGAGAAATAAACCAAAGGGAAGGTTCAGTTGTCAAGAGAAAAAATGTGCTAATTGAGGGAGAAACCTTAGAGGAGGTAGAATTTGTTGAAGAAGTAGCAGGTTCATTGGGGGCTTTTGTAACAATGAACCCATTTTCAGTCGGAAATTTAAAAGAGTGACTGAAGAAGAAAGATCTACAAATAATCCAATTGCAGAATCAAATGAAGACTGTAGAAAAGATTGTCCGGAGCGAGGTCGACAAGGATTTCGAGCAGATTAGAGCCAACGACAAACAAGAAATTCAACAGATAAAATCCATCCTCGAGGAGATGCACAGGAATATACAGGGGTGCCAAGGACGAGCCACCCAACAGGATGAGTTGGTAAGGCAACTGCAAGCCAAGGTAATCTCTATTGAAAACATGATTGTAGATATAACAATGTCCCAAGCTCAGGCTTTGGAAGTGCGAAAGGAACTTTAATCAGAACAACAAATCCTTCTCACTAGGGTTGAAACTTTCCAAGATCATTTTCGGGTGATAGATCAACCATTAAATAACATTTTTTTAAGAGAGAGAGAAGTTATTTCTACTCGGACTACCTTCCAAGAAGAAGTTGTGTTGTCAAGAAAAGAAGGAGTAGCTATGAATTCCAGGTTGCCTATTTAGTAATAGACAAGAGGTGATATAGTACTAAAATCTTGGGAATATAGCATAGTTGAATGTAGGAAAATGGCTAAGGAAGTGAAGGAGTTTTGTGAAGAGGATTTCCACTCACTCAAAAAAGAATCATTAGGCCTTGATAAAGAAGATAACTTTGGAGTACTGGGATAGATTAACATAAAAAAACATCAAATTGACATTAAGACAAATATGGAAGAGGCTCAGGTCGGAATCTCACAGATAAAACATGTGTTGATTAAGGTTGGTTATCATTGATGTCAACCCTTGAAGAAAGCCCCGTAGCACAAAGGTTAGGTAATGGACCCAATATATTTCGATGTAAAGGTGACTCTTTATTGTCTTGTCATGGTTCATGATAAGTAGAAATGGATTAACTCCAAAATGGTCCCCTTATGGTGAAAGCCCTCATGGGAAGATGATTTGCGGATTGAGTTATCCTAGAAGTATTGTTAGAGAACCCATGCTTATTTATGGAATAATGAGATGAGCACCAGTGAATGTTTTAGTGAAAATATACTAGATGGATAGTTCTTGTCATGCCATTTTTGGTGGTATGTTGAACGTCACATAAGTCCTCACGGTTTGAGAGTTATGGCCTTACAAAGTTGGAGGACCCTCATATGTCATCTAGAAGCCCCAAAAGGTCAAAGTAGTCAAAGTGGTTTAAGAGATTTTAAAGTCATGCCATTTTGGTGGTACAGTTTGTCCATCACATAAGTCCTCACTTGAGAGTTATGGCCTTACAAAGTTGGAGGACCATATATCTAGAAGCCCCAAAAGGTCAAAGTAGTCAAAAGTGGTTTAATAGATTTTAAGTTAAACAATAAAGCAAGGATGAGGCACTATAATCAAAGTGAATAAAAATAAATTAATTCAATAATAAATTTAATGGATAAATTAGAAGTGGAGCGAACTCCTAAAATAAGGAAGGTGGGTAAAGTGACCTAGAAGATGTTTTTAAGGAAGCATTTGAGAGTATAAATAAGAGGCAAGGCTCTCTCATTTAAGACAATGCCATCAGAATATTCAATAATTATAGGTTTATGAGGTAACTAGCGATAAGATCTAATTTTTGAGTGAAGGTGAAGAAAAAGAAGGTCGGAATTCAAGGAAGGATAAATTTTGATGATGCTTTCTAAGGTATGTTTTTTGCGCATCTCACCATTTTGCAATAACTTTTTTATAGAATGATTCAAACCGGTAGAAATTGCTATGCAATTGAGAAAACAAACTAAGTATATATGGTAAAATATTAATCCTATGGGGTGTTGTATTTTTTGAGTTACACCCCATGGAAAATAGGGTTTCCAGGGCAGTCCCTAAACTAGTAAAACAGTGTTTCGTTAAAACGCCATAAATTCCCCATAACAGATCCAAATTCAAGAAGACAAAATGTGTTGGTTAGAGTAATGTCTGTAGGAGGTTTTTTAATAGTTTATAATCAATTCAACAAATATTCAATGCAGGTAATGCTCTGCTAAGGTCGTTTCCTAGAATAAGCTAAAATTCAACAGCAGTGTGCCATTTTTTCCATAACTCCTTTTTGAGAGGTTCCAAAGGTAATAATTGAAGACCTGCTAATAAAACAAAATGAAGAGCATTGTGTATCAGCTTCAGATCTTTATTCAGTTGATGTAAAAAGTTATGACTATTTGAAGTTAGGGTTGTTAACTAATCCAAAACTAGTCTTATGAGACAAAGAAATGTTTGATGAAAAATGATAGTCTCTTGTTGTTAAATTTGGCGGTTTGTAGGTATTTGATCATATACACTAGGTAATATTATAGAGTTACAAATCATATTTGTATGATGAAATTGATGAGGGCTTTGGTTGAGGGTACAAGTTGGGTACATGGTCGAGACAAGTAGTCGATGAGTTGGCACATACATGAGGTGTATACTTGGATACCGTTGGTACATATCGATGAGTACTTCACACATGATTGCGCTATTAATTGGTACATGGTTACTGCATTACGTTTATGGTGTACTTGATTATAGATTGTCATACAGGCCAAGTACGGCCGACGCAACTCTGCTTTGCTAGCAATGCGCCGAGGTACGCCGATGCAATGGCTAATTCCTCGTCCGTGCCTTATTGATACATGTTTATAGTGGTTGTTACAAGGGAAAACATCTCTATGGCAAGGGTTCCAAAACGCATGTGCATGATCTAACACAAATCAACCCACCCACGCATGCCATATGCAACAATGCAAGACAAGAAAGATATCCATTCCGATCCAACTAGTCGGACTACGTTCCAATCGCTGAGCACTCTAACCAAAGCTTCTATACCCCAATAATTCTGGAAAATCAAACAAGCATGCTACTCACCATACGGTAGTGATAGCATGCCGAGCCAACACATCAGACAACATAATCCAATAATAAACTGCCACAAAACACGCCAATAATAATCATATATTTTCAATGTATACCAATAGGATGGGAAAGGAGCATTTATGTTAATAATTGATCAACATAAGTGGCAACATTGAAACTCTCTAAGGCTCAAGACGGTTGGAAACCAAGGAACCAAGTTCCTTCCAAATAGGCCTCCACCAAAGGCAATCTCAATCCTCCACCAAAGGAAAGCTCAAAGAGAGAGACAATGAGGCTCTCAACAATAGGGAAAAGAGCTAGATTGAACATCAAGCCAAAAATTGAGGGACAGCGACGCGCACTAATACGAAGCAATTTCAGAGTAACTTTGTCCTCAAAGTTGAATACTTTATCTCCTTTCCATAGTTTGAATTCATGCCTTATAGCCCCAAAAATGCAAACTCATAATGAGTTGAAACATTTCCAAAGATATGGAAGGAAAATGATTGAGATCCTCAATATGACATGGAAAACCTAACTCCATTTCTTTATTTTCCGGCACAAATCTTGTTGATGTAATGTATCGCATAGTGGAGTAGCTCTATGTATACAATAGTTATATAGAATATAGAGTGCGAGCATGTGGAAAAATGTGTATTTTTGGATTTGGATTCATCAAGAAGGGATGATAAGTCCCAAGATAGGGAAATGGAAAGGCCCTTTGTGTAAGATAGCAATGGTGAGGGAAAATATTTCTATAACAGACACCCCCCTAATATGTGAGGACAGAGTATCCAAGCATCAATCAAATACATTATAGCCAGTTGTGGCGCAGAGTGGTGGAGAACCATTTGGACGAACTCGATTTATCATTATATTCTATATTGACTTTGCATACATGTATACCACAATACACTGCGATCCATGTGAAAATATACCAACCAAAGTGTTTGTGGGCCATGAATAGAAAAAAAAAAATACAAATGCTATATGCCAAAATATGTCATAGTCACAAACAAGGCCTAGTGCGGAAACCAACCAAAATCAATACGAAGATATCCATTTACAATGGAGTACAATCTGATCTCCATGATAACTAAAGTCGTAATAGGTGTTGGTCCAGTGAAAGGGAAGCAACAACTTAGGAATTTTTTTGCCACATGTTGATGTCTTCAATTATTCTACACTATCCACCAAGGTGCAAGTTCATTAATCATGAATAGCGAGTTGATTGAACATAATGAGAATAATTTCGAGCCTGTTGATGGAAAGAGACCCAATGAAAGGAGAGCATTGATGCATCTCTCATCACGACGAGGGCGAAGTATCTTCATGGTTTGGTGGAGATCGAACGAAAAACATGTTCACAAACCATCGACCCCAGGCATTTCACATGTGCCAAATGTAAGTGGTATAATGAAAACGAATCAATAATAGCCAATGATGAAAACCGTTGACAAAGGCGTAGGAAACCACCAATAAGGATAATGGTATCCAAGACACCGCATGAATTCCAATGTGTGAATAGATATCTTCCCCGTTGAAATATAAGGGAAACCACCTAATTCAACGCACCAATGATAAAATGTTGATTGTTGGGTTAAATGTTACCTACCAATGATGGTAGGCCAGTGCATGATAATTCATAGTATCATGTGATTCTGAGACAAACTAGGGTATGTTCGACATGCAAAGTCAATATTGATGAGTAATACACATATGTTGATAGACTTCCTTTGAAGAAGACCATGAGACACATGGTGGAATCTGACAACATAGACTCAACGATGCACTATTAGATGCGTGAGGGAATCAATAATGTTCTAGGATTGAATATAACCAGTCGAGCAGAAAATTCCTGTAATGAGATTAGCTTCCTAAGGTTATGCTAAACCCAAAATTGCGATGACACAAGGACTCAATAATAATTTTGTGCTCTTTCAAAGGTGACATGACTGCTAACAACATGAGATAATACTCTTCTCCAGCCGTATTGTTTTTTTTCATAGACAAATTAATGTTATGATACAAAGGAGGAAATAAAAGTAATGATGTAAGAAAAACTAATTCCGCTAGTTGGAACGCACTCCATGCTTCAATGAAAGGAAATTCATGTGAGAGATGGACACTTCAGGGAATGTTTCCTCCAAAAAGCATAGGGTTTTAAACGTAGCATATAAACAAGGATCTACTCTGGTTGAGGATGAAAACTTCTAGCAACTCCATTATAACGCAAAGAAAGAACCCACTAAAGGCTCAATAATTTCCGCGAGGGCATGAAACGCAATCACAAACTTTAGCACCCAAAAATATCCCTTTTATATCCTATAGTATACTCTGTGAAAAGTGGTAAACTTGTGCCAAATGGACATCTTTTCAAATCCAATCCACGAAAGTGTGAAAAGACAAGTTCACTTGGAAATATTTCTCTTTTTGAAAACGAGTCTGAAAAAGATCTTTAACCAAGACCCGACCTTTCAAATCCAATTTAACGATCACAAAGGACAAAATCACTGCACAACATTTCGCCAGCTTTTAAATGAATTCCCAAAAGAGCTTTAACTTGACCTGCTAGGAAATGCTAGGTGGAGGCCATGGGGCCAAGGCCCCATACCTGACCTTCCGTGGAATGCCTTATCTCATGAAGAACTAACACAAGCTTCGAGAAGACCCAAAGCTCCGTCATGGAGTACAAAGTGATATTGAGGGCTATCTTCTCCGCGGTTATAATCTACAATGTCTCTTACCTGAAAAGTCATAGGAGGAGGAATTGATACCCCACAAGACCATCCCAATCAAAGGGAAACTTGTCAAGACTTGAAGGGAGAGAACTGAAGAGTGAAACTCTCTCTTGTTCGGAAGGTGAAGTGATAGAAATTCTATGACATGGTATAGAAGGTATAGAACTAAAACCAAAAGAGTGGGTTCGACAAAAAAATTCATTGATTGACCGCTTCTTTAGACTTTTCACTCTCCAAGAGTAGAGTGGGGTCAATCAAAGATTGCATCAATAGGACTAATTTCATCAACCAAGGGTTGAATAGGATGTGATACAACAAGGTCAAGAGGTGCATCACCCCAAAAATGTAGAGTGTCGGCTGATCAAATATTGCATCGACATGATCGCTAGTTGAATAATATGCGAGACAATATGGTCAAGAGACACATCACCCCGAACATAGGAGAGGTTTTAGTCAATATTGCATCGACATGACCATAAGTTGAACGGGATGTGAGACAACAGGTCAAGTGATGCATCAACCCCTAAAGGAAAAGGTGCCGCCTCGAGATTGCTTTTGACATGATCATAGGCTGAACTAAAGAAGCAAACCGGCGGTTGTGATAACACAAATGCTCTTTAGAACCTGAAGGGCCCTTAAGTGATCCCCATGCTTCTGGTATCCCATCAGTAAAAGGAAACAAACGAGTAAGGTGACCTCCTTCACAAATCCTACAAAGGAATCTAGGCTTACATCTCAGACGTCTAGGCTTCTCGCTTAATCAATATATGAATTTCTTATAATCCTGCGTTGTCTCGGGTGACATGATCCCAAAGGACTTGCAGAGGCTTGTATAAAATCTCCAACATGACTTGCAGTGGTTGGTGATGATCCCCAACATGACTAGCAAGAGGGTTGTTGCTGATGGATCCTCAAATACGACTAGCAACAGCTTGGTGATGAATGTGCGTAGACTAGTAAAGGATTCAGACATGCCCCCAACATGACTTGTAACAGCTTGGTTGCGGTCTTCAACATGACTTCTGTATAGGATATCAACCAATATCCAACATGACTAGTAGAGGTTGGTGATATAATATCAGTATGACATGTAGTGACTGGAATTGTGCCCCCAACGGTGCGACCGGTTGCGTGTATTCAACATGACTTGCTGAGGTTGTTGACCAATATCCAAGATGACTAGCGAGGTTGGCAGGACATAATCACGCGATGACCTATAAAAATCGGAGCTGCGGCGCGGTGAACAAGCATTCTGGAGACTCAAGGCCGCTGGAAAGATTAGTTCGGTGAAACTGCGCTGAAGTGAAGCATCCCCGGTTACACCTGCTGTTTTCCGCCAGATGTAAGATCCTCCTCCATACCCATTCACGAGGGTCAGGGCGGGCACGGCTAACGAGGGAGTCAAGCAGTAAAGAGAAAGCATACGACAAGGGTTACCATGTGGAGATGACATATGCTCTAGACGAAGGAACTGGCTACTGGGGGGTTTCACATACTATAAAAAATAACTCCCCTCGGATGAAACACCGACAGACGAAGATCCGCCATGGGAAAAATGTCTGTAGGAATCAACATAACCAAGTTAGGATAAGTGGATGGAGTGTAACAAGTATAATGATTTCTTAATTGGGCACTTACTTCCTCACATAATGGATTAGTAGGAAGGAATATTCCAACCTCCCACTATAAAGTGTTTGAAGGATATGACTCCCCCAAAATGGAGAGAGGGCTAAAGAAAGAGGCATCGCTCCCCCACTCAAAAATTGGTATCTACAAGGAGTGAAGTTATCGTAGGATGGAAAGTGAAATGACATATCAGACATACCATGATAAAAAATGATTAGAGACCCAAGGCATTGACTAAGTACTATAATTTTGCATACCATTATAAAAAGAAGAAGGGTCTGTCCCCATGAAATTAGTAGGCATCATGGGGTGGGTATTAGTGAATGAGGGAGAAAAATAAAATCCAATATCCATGATAACAAAGACCAAACACAAAATCCTATGTTCAACTAATAATCAAAGAGCACAAAAATTTCAAACGGGACAACATGCATGCAAAATCCAAGAAGTGGTCAATCTGGCCTCCCTTGCCAAAGAAGGTATGTCTCATCCAAGAGGGACCTACAACTCCCCACTAAAGTTTGGAGGTAAGAGAATAAGTTATAAGGACCCTCATAGGCTTAAAACCAGCCACCGGTCAGATCCCCCTACAGAGGTAATTCTCCATAAAGGTTGTATTTTTTCCAACCCTTATCTCACCTATAGGCGGGCTACACAACTCTAAGAAACCTATGAGATACCTTAGTCAAGCAAATAATAAACCACTATATAACCGATGGCCGTGAGTAGTCATAAAACCGATCACCGTGACAGCGGGTAGCAAAGCTCCAAAACTTTGAGCACACCTCTCACGAGGTATGGTACTAGTAAGATCCCCAAATACAAATAAAACCACAGAAATATCATTGATGCCGTGAGTATCCATGGGTTATGCCTTCAACTAACTTTGTACCCTCGTGATTAACTTCCGTGTGAGCAGAGCCTCCTGATATTACTCATTATATAACATCTCAACTCCCCGTCTCAAACACATATGTTGTTTTAATTTTGGAGAAGTTTACTCACAAAATCCTATTCTAAGGTACTAAATCCTAAACTAGTTTGTGAATCGTGTAAAAGTAAAATTGTGACTAATCAATTTTAGTTTAAATCATAACTTTTATTGTCTGTGATTACTCAAAAGTGTATGGAAGCGAAACTCATGATGTTATGACTCTGCAAAAAGATAAATATGAATATAATGCAAAGTCTATCTTTAACTTTGCAATGAATGATATGCTAATAAAAACAGTGCAATTTTTAATTTCAACTCTGCAATTCAGAAGTAAAATGTAATATTTCGCTAAATGTACTAAGCTAATGATAAAGGTTTAAAGACAAAAACCCTAACCAATGAAAAATGACTATTTTTTTTTGTATTTTCAATATATTAAATATAAAATGCATGGACTGAAAAGGAACCTGATATAAAAATTCTACTATGTATAAAAAAAATAACTCAAGCAGAATACCAAGCAGCCAAGAAAACAACCCTGGGTTCAAGGACAAACCAAAAAATGAAAAACAAAGAGAAAGACTACACCCAAAAATTCAACTCCAAACAGGTTTCATGTCAACCCAGAGAAGCTCAACAAGCACTACAGAGACCTAATAAGGCTCAACAAACATCAAATCCTTCTCAATAGTCACTAAACCAAGAAAACAAGCAAGGGAAAGTGGTATACATGATTGTTCATAAGAACAGTGCATATATACACATCTTGCAGAGAGGTATCACGCATGTGTATGAGACTGTCAAAGCAAAAGGAGCATACAGGCTTTAAACCAAGGCCAGGAAAGGGAAAAAGGGTTGAAAATACAGACTTGGAGTGAACATAATCTGTCAAGTAGTGATATGACAAGAAAAACAAAGGAAAAATAGCAATACAAGAAGAAAAAATACTTCAACCCTTATAAGGAAGATCTCTCCCCAGTGGAGTCGCCATTTCTGTTACAAGGGAAAAACTCTCTATGGCCAAGGGTAAACCACAAAAGACAGGTATGAGTGCAGAAATCAACTCAATTCCATTGTATGCTATATAAACAAATGTGAAATATAATAAAGTGGCCTACCTTGATCCAACATTCGATTATGTTCCACTGTTGAGCACTTTGACCCAAAGCTATATACCTGCAATAAGTTCTTAATAAACAAGCATAGCAAGTATATGGTGATAGTATAAAGGGGTTAGCACATTATATAACATAATCCATTAATAAATGCTACAAACATGCCCATTGATAATAATAATATATTTGCATGATACCAATAGGAAGGGAAAGGAGTATTTCTATTAATAATTGATCAGTAGAAGTGACAACATTACAGACTTTCGTGTCTCCACAGTTCGAAACCAAGGAACCAATTTCCTTCCAACTAGGCCTCCACCACTTTAATCCTTCACCAAAGGCAAGTTCAAAGGAGAGAGACAATGAGGTTCTCTCAGCAATAGGGAAAGAGATTAGGGGTTGAACACTGTGTTCAGACTTGAGGGACAAAGGGATGCAAACTCAATATGAAGTAATTTATCCAAAGTAACTTTGCTCTCAAAGTTGAATGCTTTCTCCTCTTTTCCATAGCTTGGAATTGTTCTCTTATAGCCTTCAAAAATACAACTGAAGGGTCGAGTTGGAACATTTCCAGTAAATGGAAGGCCAAGGATCAGAGATCTGCTATCGTGACATGGAAACCCAACTCCATTTTGTATTTTTTGGCACATATCCCGATGTACACGGGTTGTAGTGGAGCAGCTTCCGTATACACATGATGTATAGCATATAGGGCACGCATATGTGAAAAAATGTTTATTTTTGTCTCTAGATTCTTCAAGAAGGGATGATAATTCTGCATAGGGAAATGGGAAAAGGCCCTTTGTTCAAGATAGTGTGACAGTGGTTCCATCATTCTACTTCTACTTCAGGGCAATTGGATGGGGAAAGGACAGGTGGTTGTACCCACCTTCCAGTTGTAGCCAGAGAACATAGGGTGTTGTAGCCTCCTTCTAGTTGTAGCTAGAGAATTGGGGAGTTGGAGCTTCCCTCATTTTGTAGCCTAAGAAACTACGGGGTTGGAGCCTCCTTCCAGTTGCAGCTAGAAAACAAAGGAAGTTGGTGCTTCTAATGAATGTAATTCTTTAAGACATATAAGATAAAGCATTCTGTGGTTTTCTCCCGATTTGGGTTTCCACGTAAAACACTGTTGTACTATGTATGTGTGTGATTTTTCATTTATTATTGCTCATTATTGAATAATAATTCTACATTGATATAACACTTGGATTATTTCGAGAAAAAGGATTATAATTACGCTATTACAGATTTACCCCCCCTCTCAGTAATCCAACAATTGGTTTCAGAGAAGGTTCCTTCAGAAATCAGTTTAACCACTAAAAGTTAGATCATGGAGAGTACCAACTCATATAAAATGGAATACCCCAATTTGATGGACATAAGTATGCTTTTTGGAGCATAAGGATGAAGACATATATACAAGCACAGGGGTTTGAAATTTGACAATCAATTGTAGATGGATACACAGTACCAACAATTCCACCAACAAATGACAAAGTAGTGAAACTTGGTCTGAATATTTCCAAAGATACAAATGAACTTTTGAATGGTCTCAGTGAAACAATATTCACCAAAGTTGCACATTTTAAATCCACCAGAGAGATTTGGGACAAACTTTGAAATATTTAAGAAGGAGATATACAATTCAAAGCAGCAAAACTTCAAACTTATAGAGGTTAGTTCGAACAACTAAAAATGAAGGAAGATGAGAATATTGCAACCTACTTCTTAAGATTTGTTGAAACAGTGAATGCAGTCAAAGGATTGGGAGAAGAAATCAAAGAATCTATAACTTTTCAAAAGGTACTAAGATCTCTTCCTATGAGATTTAACCCTAAGATATCATCACTAGAAGAAAGATTGAATCTGAACTCAATAAGCATGGACGAACTGCATGGAATCTTCACAGCATATGAAATGAGAACTGGACAGGAAAATCCATATGTAAAAGAAGAAGCCTTCAAAGCATCCAAAAGATCAAAGAAAAAGAACAAGGAACAAGAAGAATATAGCAGTAGCAACGACATCTCGGAAGATGATGAAGAAGTGGCCAACTTCGTCAAAAAAATGAACAAGGAAACCAATGGTAGGTATAGAGGTAAGATTCCTTTAATTTGTTTTAATTGTGATGGTACTAGCCATTTTGATAACAAATGTCCTCATAAGAAAAATAAAAATGATGAAGGTTACTCAAAAGGAAAACACACATATAAAGACAAAAAACTTACAAAGAAATATTTCAAGAAACACTTATGCATCAAATAAGACATCTCATAATCAGATGAAGATGAAATCAGTGATAGTGAGACAAGAAGAGTTCTATTCATGGCAGTAAAAGATTCTGACAAAGAAGACTCCGAACAAGAATATGAAGAAGCCGAAGAAGGATATGAAGAAGCTAAAGATGAAATTGAAGAGGCATAAGCTGACTATCGAGAAAAACTAATGTGTTCCATAGAAGTTATCAGAAGAGAAAAGAAGAAAAACAAGAAACTACAAGCCAAACTAGACAAGAAAAAGGACACTCGAGAACTAGAACAAATGATCACAAGATTGAATGTTCAAATAGAAGAAGATAAAAGAATTGAAGAAGAAATCAAAGAACAACTAGAAGAAAAGGACAAGATCATTGGAAACTTGGAACTAAAGATTGTCACACTAAGAAAGGATATTCAAAAGAAAAATATGCAGAATACCTCAAAATTTATGGATGACATTATCAGTAGTCAAAAAACTCATCTTGACATGTCTGGACTTGGATACAATCAGATAGAAAAGGGATCAAGCTCCAAAACAATAGAGAAAGAAACAAATCCAAAAAGCTATGTAGAAACAATCAAAGGGGATAGGAATATGTACACGAAAGATTATAGGGACACTCCTCCACCGAGAAGATTCAGATTTCAAAATAAACAACAGATAGATAGGCCTCAAGAAGAAGAAGGATTCATAAGAGCACCTTCTTTCAGAAGATCTTCAACTCCCAGGTATCAAACTATATTTTTTGGTTTATTTTATGCATGTAATAATTTTGGACATAAAGCTATGAATTGCAGATCTAACAACAAAAACAATAACAACTTTGAGAGTCATACACAAAGGGGTTACTCAAGAAGACCTAGTGAAACACAAAGAAGAAGTTACAACATGTTTGAATCTTTGAGCACCGAAGTGGAATGTTACAAATGTAACAATTTTGGACACGTGGCCAAAAATTGTAGAATGATAGTCCCTTCTAAAGAACCTCAATAGAATAAGAATAGTCACAGACAAGAACCTCAGAAAATGACATGGATAAGAAAGAAATATCAATATAGAAATGAAGAATGCGTAGTCTCTCTACAAGCTAAGAAGAAGAAACACGATTGGTATGTTGACAGTGGGTGTTCAAAACACATGACAGGTGATAAAAACAAATTTCTTACATTGCGAAAGGAAAGAAATGGATCAGTCTCCTTCAGAAATGATAATTTAGCCAAAATCATTGGAGAAGGCACAGTCTGAATTGGGAACAAGAGTAAAAATGCACAAAATATTCTACTGGTAGAAGATATGAAACATAATCTTCTAAGTGTTAGTCAAATGTGTGACCGAGGTCATAAAGTTACTTTCAATTCACAAAAGTGTGAGATAAGAAGATAAGGTTCAGGAAAATTGGACAATACAGCTACAAGAAATTCAAAACACATATATGTGTTAAGTGAAATTGGAAATGAAAAGTGTTGTCTAGGAAAGGAAGATGAAAGTTGGATATGACACAGAAGAATGGGTCACATGAATTTTTATAACCTTGTCAAAGTCAGCAAAAGAGAAGCAGTCAAAGAAATGCCCCAGATCATGAAACCGACCAACACTTTATGCAAACATTGTCAACAAAGAAAGAAAACAAAAACCAGGTTCAAATCAAAGGAATATTCAACAACAAGACCACTGGAAATTGTGCATACTTATCTAGTTGGACCAACTACAACAAAGGGCTTAAAGGGTGAGAGATACTTTATGTTATTAGTTGGTGATTATACAAGAATGACTGCAGTTTTCTTTGTCAATAACAAGTCAGAAGCTTTTGAAAACTTCAAGATCTACAAGGAGATGGTTGAAAATGAGATGGATTCAAGAATCAAATGCTTGAGATCTGATAATGGAGGAGAGTTCACTTCAAAGGAATTTATGGAATACTGTAGCAGTCATGGAATAAAAAGGAAATTCTTCGTTGCTAGGACACCTCAACAGAAGAGAGGTGTTGAAAGAAAGAACAGGACATTACAGGAAATGGCTCAAACAATGCTAATGGATTCCAAATTGACAAATGTATTTTGGACAAAGGTAGTTCATACAAAAATTCACATTCAAAACAGAGTAATGCTCAGAAACAACACTGAAAAAACTCCCTATGAGCTATGGAAATGAAGACCAACAAATGTGAAGCACTTCAGAATTTTTGGAAGAAAATGCTACATCAAAAGAGAATATGGCATAATGGGAAAGTTTGACTCTCGTGTGGACAAATGAGTACTTGTTGGTTACTCAAGTAAAAAGAAATCATACAAGTGTTACAATCTAAGATTGAAAAAAGTTGTGGAAAGCATCAACATAACAATTGATGAAACAGGCAAACCTAAATCAAAGGAAGATGAAAACAAATCAATGGAACAACATTTCGAAGAAGAAGAAGAAGAAGAATATGAAGTAGAAGAGGAAGATGGAGAGAATATGACAGAAACATAAGATCAATTTCAACAAGTATCTCTAAATACACCTAGCAAACAAGTATAGAAGAATCATCCTTCATATTAGATTATTGCAAACAAAGATGTCGGAGTTGAGACTAGAAGAAAAATCCATTCACCAGAACAAACAAACGTAACACTCTTATCTACAATTGAACCAAACTATTTTGAAGAAGCCAACAAGGATGACTTTTGGAATAAGGCCATGAATGAAGAATTAGATCAAATAGAGAAAAATGATAGTTGGGAATTGGTTCCAAGACCAAAGAATAAGAATGTGATTGGCACAAAATGGGTTTTCAGGGATAAATTAAATGAATATGGACAAGTTACAAGGAACAAAGATAGATTGGTATGTAAAGGATATGCACAGATTGAAGGAATCGACTTTGAAGAGGCATTTTCCCCAGTTGCCAAAATGGAAGCAATCCTGTTTCTTTTATCCTATGCATGCTCTAAAAATGTTAAAGTATATCAGATGGACGTAAAATCATCTTTTCTAAATGGGGAACTTGAAGAAGAAGAATGATTTCAGTTGTCAGAGAACACAGATTATGTCTGTAAATTAAAGAAGGCCTTGTATGGTCTAAAACAAGCTCCTAGAGCATGCTACTCTAGAATGGATAAGTATCTGCAGTAGATAGGGTTCAGAAAAGAAAGTGCAGGCAACAACCTCTACATCAAGGTAAGTGAAGGTAATATTTTATTAATTGAAGTTTATGTTGATGATATTATTTTTGGTAGTGATGATGACAAGTTAGCCAGAAATTTTCAAAAGATATGTATAATGAATTTGAAATGTCGTTACTTGGAGAACTATCCTTTTTTTTGGGGCTTCAGATACGTCAAAGTAACCAAGGAATCTTTATTTCTCAAACCAAGTATATCAGAGAAATTCTAAAGAGGTTCATAATTGAAGATTGCAAACCAGTTATCACTCCCATGCAAATGAGTTGCAAGTTGAGAAAAGATGATGATTCGAGGTCTACAGATTAAAGACAATACAGGTCAATGATTGACAGCCTTCTATATATGACAACATCTAGACCATATGTAATGTAGGTAGTTGGACGGGTGGCTTGATTTCAAGCAGCACCAGAGGCGTCACATGTGTTAGCAGTGAAGAGGATTTTCAGATATCTAAAAGGAACATAAGAGTTTGGATTATGGTATCCAAAAGGAAAGTATTTATCACTTATTGCCTACACAGATGTAGATTGGACAGGTTGTATTGATGACCAATGCAACACTAGTGGAGAAATGTTCTACTTGGGTGAGTGTTTAGTATCATGGCTAAGAAGGAAACAATCATCAATATATTTATCTACAACCGAGGCAGAGTATATTGAAAAAACATCATGTTGTACACAGGTTCTTTGGATGAAACAAACTCTGACAGGTATATAGGTTGAGTACGATGAGCCCATTCCAATATATTGTGATAATACAAGTTCCGTCAATATCTCGAAGAACCCGATGATGCACTCCAAGACGAATCACATTCCAATAAAGTATCACTTTCTATGGGAGCAGGTTGCACAAAAGAACATCAGAGTTCAATATGTGGGCACAAAAGAACAAGTGGCAGACATCTTCACAAAACCACTTCCACAGGAATCCTTTGAATATCTTCGCCAGAGACTTGGAATTATTTCTACTCCAAAATGAATTCTTTTTTAATGCTTATCTTATATGTCTTAGATTTACATGAGGAAGCACCATAAGACGATAGTTTAGTCAGGGGGAGCAATCCCGGATGGAAAGATACCTTTGCCATTAATGACAAAGGGGGAGAGATTTATCAGATGCAGAGGACTAAGGAATGGTTCTAGGGGGAGCATGAGTGATATGATTTCAGTATTACATCAGAGTGTTTCCATCAATGCCAAAGGGGGAGATTGATGATTAAGGTTGGTTGTCATTTATGTCAACCCGTGAATAAAGCCCCGTAGCACAAAGGTTGGGTAATGGACCCAATATTTTTTGATGTAAAGATGACTCGTTATTGTCTTGTCATGGTTGATAATAATTAGAAATGGATTAACTCCAAAGTGGTCCCCTTATGGTTAAATCCCCCATGGGAAGATGCTTTGCGGGTTGAGTTATCCTAGAAGTATGGTTAGAGAACCCATTCTTATTTGTGGAATAATGAGATGAACACCAATGAATTTTTCAATGAAAATATCCTATATGAATAGTTCTTGTCATGCCATTTCTGGTGGTATGTGGAACGTCACATAACTCCTCACAGTTTGAGAGTTATGGCCTTACGAAGTTGGAGGACCCTCATATGTCATCTAGAAGCCCCAAAAGGTCAATGTAGTCAAAGTGGTTTAAGAGATTTTAAAAGGTAAATAAAAAAGTGAAGTGATGAGTGTACTATAATTCAAAGTGTATACAAAATAAATTAATTCAATAATAAATTTAATGGAGAAATTAGAAGTGGGTTAACCCTAAAATAAGGAAAGTGGGCAAAGTGACCTAGAAGATGTTTTTAAGGAAGCTACTTGGATAGTATAAATAAGAGGAAAGGCTATCTCATTTAAGACATGATTTAGCATATTGAATAACTATATGTGTTTGAGGTACCCAAAGGATATCTAATCCAAATTTTTGAGGAAAGTGAAGAAAAGAAGGCCGGAATTCAAGGAAGGATAAATTCTTTTGATGATGCTTTCTAAGGTATGTTTTTTTTCAGGTCATCTCACCCTTTTCGTAATAAATTTTATTCTAGAATGATTCAGACCATGAAATTGCTATGAAATTGAGGCAACATATCCAAGTATCTGTGGTAAAAAAATTAGCTTGTGGGCCATTTTATTTTTGGAGTTACACTCCATGGACAATAGGGTTTGTGGCTAGTCCTAAAACTAGTCAAAAATAGGTGTTTCAGGTAGAAACATCATAAATTCTTCATAACATATCAAAATTCAGTAATACCAAATGTGTTGGTTATATTACCTCTTGTAGTATTCTGTGTAACAGTTTCAGATCAATTCAACAAATATTCCATGTGGGGCAGTCTCTACAAGGCCGCTCTATAGTTAAGGAATGTTTGCAGGTATGTGATCATATCAACCAGGTCTATTACAAAGTTACAAATCATATTTGGATGATGAAATTGATGAGGTATTTTGGTTGAGGTACAAGTTGGGTACATTCTTGAGACAAGTAGTTGATGAGTTGGCACAAACACGAGGTGTATAGTTGATGATGTTGGTACATATTGATGAGTCATAGTTGATGATTACTTGAAACATTATTGGTACATACTTGGTACATGGTTGGTTTCACTTGTTTATGGTACAAGTTGATTACAGATTGTTTGGTATAGGTTGGTGCATGGTTGATGCACTTGTTTATGGTACAAAATGATTACAGGTTGAGGTACAAGTTGATGCATGCTTGATGCATGGTTCGAGTTTATTGATACATGTTTACAGTAGTATATCTCATAGTGATATTGTGACATTGGTTCCATCATTCTACTTCTACTTCAGGGCAATTGGATGGGGCAAGGATAGGTGGTTGTATCCACCTTTTGGTTGTAGTTGGAGAACATAGGGGGTTGTAGCCTTGTTCTGGTTGTATCTAGATAATTGGGGAGTTGGATCTTCCCTTAGGTTGTAGCCTGATAAACTACGGGGTTGGAGCCTCCTTCCAGTTGCGGCTGGAAAACAAAGGAAGTTGATGCTTCCAATGAATGTAATTCTTCAAGACATAAGATAAAGCATTCTGTGTTTTTCTCCCGATTTGGGTTTCCACGTAAAACACTGGTGTATTGTGTATGTGTGTGATTGTTCATTTCTTATTGCTCATTATTGGATAATAAATCTACATTGATATAACACTTGGATTATTTGAAGAAAAAGGATTATAATTACGCTATTACTTATTCACCCCCCTCTCAGTAATCCAACAACATGTTGATATTATTCAGATAAATAGATGTCTAGTGAAGCTTAATCTACAATTACAGTCTATAATTTCACAAGATAGATGAATGGAAGAAAGATTACCTCAATTGGAAAATAAATTATATATATTTGAGGCTAATAATTTAACAAATCCCTCCAGGCTAGTGGCACAATTTGTGAGAAGATGTATCGAATGTATTGAGCAAGGAAAAGGTAGCATCACTGGAAACAAATGAGATGACTTGTGTAAGTCATCCATTTCGGAGTTGGGGAACTAGATAGAAAAATTCATCTGCCAGCATAATGAGGAGACTGACAAAAAAGATGTAAGAGAAGCGTTTCACATTTAACATTTTGTAATTTTTACTATTTTATAAATAAGGGGAATTCCAACCATTTAAGGTTCATAATATTTTGTATAAATATAA
>SNQJ01S0037193.1:107497-120258 GCA_010110895.2 Picea sitchensis
TGTCCTAGCTTAAAAACTAGGGCATTAATAGATGAAAGAAGGTTTGATATGAATAGATCTAATACGAATAGTGAAAGATATGTTATACCTATGCATAGAAAGAATGTTTGGACTAACAAATGGATGCAAGACCCTAGAAAGATGTTTTTGCAGGTTATCCACTATGATCCTAGCGCATAGTACAGGAAAAGCTGGGGATCATTTAAAAGAAAAATATGATTAATCCTCTGTTATAGTTGCAAAAAACTAGGACATCTTGCTAAAGAATGCCCTGGGAGAAGCCCTAGTTTTCTTTGTTGCAAAGCTATGTACCATGAAGTGTTGGATTGCCCAAGAATGATTGCTAAGCTTTAAAGAATGAATTTGAATCAAGAAAAACCTAAAGAAAATACAGAGGTTCTCATAGAACCCTAGGAACAATCAGAGAAATTCCTGCTACATATGAGAGAAACCTTGAATGACCACCGACATATTATATTATCAGAGATATTTAAAGACAAGGAATGCCTTGAGGCAAGAATAGGAGACTTAGACATTGATTGTGTTCTAGATGAGGAGACACAGGTGAATATCATAATAGAAAGAAATTGGGAGGCTATAGGAAGGCCTGCTCTAATTCCTTCATTAGGAGGACTAGGGCTATTCAGAAGGAAACTGATAAACCTCTGTGGGAAGCTTGCTCACATACCTATGTAGGTTAATGGAACTTTGACAGAAGAATATTTTGAGATTATTCAATTTATTGAGGACAACGCCCCGTTTACCATGTTACTAGGGAACCCTTGGATTGAAAGAGATCAAGCCAGACAAAAAGAGGAAGAAGAAGCTTTGGAGCAGAAGAAACAAGAGTTAAAATATTTAATGACCAAAAATATCGCACAATTGATTGAAGAAAAGGGGAACAAATCAAAGTTATTTGACACTAGAGACTCTGATGTTGAAGCTACAAGAACATTAGAAGACCCACAGAATATTGAAGTACTGACTCCAGATAAAGAAGAGGTATTACCCTTGAATCATAGGAAAGAATATCAACAATACATAGTGACTATGTTAAAATAAGATAAGAATCAAAATAGAAAAAGACATACCGAGTCGAAGTTCACTGGAAAGAAGGCTAGAAAGCTAAGTAAGAAGAGGGATAAGATTGAAAAGTTACAGAATATTCTAGAGGGAACTTCATAGAAAGAAAAATTGCAGATTTGGAACTTCGTCGGGATATCAGAACAAAGACACATGGTACTTCGCTAGGGCAAAGCAATATAGTCGTTGGGGCTGATATATTCATTCGACTGTCGCTACGAATGAGTCGAAAAGAATTTATAGGTCGACACCATACCATTGGACTGCACCATAATGGATTGAATAAGAGTTAATGAAGGCTCATAGCCATTGCAAGTGACCCATTTTTAAGTTTCCTACTTATCCCGTCGTGCCATGCACGGACAACACTTTTTATAACCGAGAATTTGAAGTCTGAAGACTAAGAGAATTGAATACAATCATCCTTACACTCTTGTTATTATTCTAGTACAGTGTCTGAGATAATTGTGACCCCAATAAATTTTAATTCCAAGCACGTATGTCCGATGAGCTCACCACAGTTGAAGAATCAGTAACGAAATTTCTCCTCGAATTAATGACTGAAAGAGTCATGTTGGAGAGAGGAGTGTCTACAGGTGTACAATCATCTTTGATGAGAGGATTGTTGGCCTCTCTATCCACTTCTCGAGTCGGACCATCCTATCCAGTAGATGAAAATCGAACTAAGCATAGGGATGATCTCACAAATGCTAAGTTGATTCTAAGCATATTACCCACCTATATACCACCCTTGAGCTGTGTTGTAAACTGCGACAGTGTAACATGAGATTTTGAGTACGCCTTGGTCATTGCGTACCTCCTAAAGGGGATACGTGCAACTCACGTTGACCAAGAAAAGATAGAAACATTTAAGTTTAGCAATTTCAACCTCAATGACATGAAGGTCTACAACATGCTCTCCTAACATAAGTATATGACTAGGACTAAAGGAAAGAATTCAAAGATCATTCCCCAATCATGGACCCATAACCTCGCACAATCCACACTACTCAACGTCATGAAGATTCCTCACTTCAAAAGGCACCAAGAAGTGAACGCATGCTTCAAATTGATACTCTCCTATTACCATGGCAGATACTGGTGGTTAAACCATCGTATCATAGTGGATCTGACATTGATCATTTGGATCACAGGGCTGAGCATGCAAGGCCCTGATCGACATAATTTATACCCGAAAAATACCATGGATTGGGCTTTAGCTAAAAATATAAAGGACACTTATGGAGATGTCGAGATGGGAACACAAGGCTACAAGGTAGCTTCTATCCAAAGATGCGCAGCGTGCCTCACCTGCCAATTGATCGTAGGAAAGTTGTTGTGAAAGAATCGATCCACCCAAGTCATAGAGTTCTTAGTCAACCTCTTAGGGAAGTGCGTAGAAGGAATTCATATGAATTGGGCACAATACCTGGTAAACTAACTAGAGATCGACTASAGGGAAGYGCAAGATCAAGGATATGAGTTCCACTTTGGTTGGATTCTAATCCTGATTGCTTTCATCGCATGGGAGATGTCGGAAGGTGYGACCTTCCTGGACATCGAKCCATTTGAACCTCTGGYCAMGAAGTTTAGTACACTATGGTACTCGAACGACATGAATAAGCAATGGCAGTCAAATGTTGTGTTCCATATGTATTAAAACTAGTTGAAGGTAGATATCCAGTCTGAGCCTTGTATGACCCCGAATACCCTCCACAGGTTTCGGCCTTTAATGAACTTCAACATGGACCACCATTTTATTTCCATCACAACGCGTGCAGATGGACATAAATAATAGTTGCAATCATACTACAAGTTGACAGAGGATGACTTGGAAGATATTGCCAAGGAATGGTCGATGGACCACCTTTTTCTGGCAGACCCTGTAGAGATGTTTGATGTAGACAGCCCAGAAACTACGCATGATACACCTGGACCCATCAAGACAAAGAAACATGAAGAATATTAAGACATAAAAAGTACCTCAGCCAAGAATTCTTCCATCTAACCTGATCAAAGAGGTGATGGCGGAGAGATAGATGGCGCAGAATTTTAACAGAAGACAGGCTAGGTTATAGCGCCTAGAGAGGAGGAGGACTCCTCAAAGAAAATGTAGGTATCACCACTGAAAAATTCCTCTCGGAAGAAAGTAAAAGAAACCATGACCAAGATGCAAACCATCCTCACCTCCGACAACTTTGATTTCATCATAGCAGCTCTGAATGATGCTTCGGTGGAGATAACGGAGAAGTAAGAAGCTAAGCAGGAGGAGGTGTTCAATCAGATTAAGGAAACACTCTAAGGGGTGCAGCAGGAACTACAATCCAACTGCGTAGTCTCCATTGTGCATCTGTCAGTAGGAATAGAAGAAATGGGAGATGAGCCAGCTCAAATACACCGAATCATTGATACAGTCGAAGCTTGCCTTCAACGAGCTCAAGAAGAAACAACGCAAGCCACATAGGCTTTGGCACAAGCACAGGGAGACCTTCTAGAGAAGCGCAGTACTATAGAACAAGAGAAGATTTCTCTGCAAGATAAGTTCGATCAAGAAAAATCCCAGCTGCATAAAGAAAAGGAATAGTTTCTCGTAGAGAAACTGGAAGTACAGGAAAGGGTATACACAACACTTCACTTTGTGACAGTCATCGATGTAAAGGATGAAGATCAAGTTCCACAACAGGTGGCACATCTTGAAGAAGTGATCCAACAGCTCCAGTAGTGCATATCATATTTGTATCTCCGCATTGTGCTCAAGACCCCTCAAGATGTAAGAGACCAAAGGGAAGCAACAACCCGCAGTGCAGTTGATAGATTAGAATCTCTTTCCTTGGAGTGTAAGTAGTTGAGTAACCAAAGTTCCCAAACATATGAGAACCTCACTGAAAATCCAAAGTTACAGGGATTTGAGTCGCAGCTCCAGGAAGAAAAGAAGCACGTAAACATACTATAGGCATAGCTGAAGGCCCTGTTGGCCATGGAAAGAATGAAGTGATCTCAAGAGAAACACACCGCCCAACAACGGATCCATACAATTCAAAGTAGAGTGATGGAAGTTAATCGATAGCTTCAACCAGTACAAGATAAAGTGTTCCATTTATTCATAGAGGTTTAAAGCCGAGGAGAAGAGTTAGAACATGTTTTCATCACAACAAAATATCACTTAGAAGGACTTGTGAACGACGCAGTGATCTAGAAGTTCACCAAGCAAGAGGTCATCACACGATAGCAGGTCGAAGCAGATCGAGCCAGGCTTGAAGCATTCTAGGAAGAATTAGCGAGACCAGAGTGACTCGGGACGAGTCACATGTGAGTGTTGTGACAATGTTGGCCCTTGACCAGGTTTTGGGAGATTCTTGGTCATGATTGATCTATTTTGGGACTTCGACGAACTGTTGAATGAGGAGCGCAAGTCGAAGCAGATATCATAGGATCTCGGCTCACTTTTGGATCCTTTTTGGGTTTTTGGGAATATGTAATGGGATTGGGATGTCAGCCCATGGGTTTACCCATGCTTAGGCCTAAATTGTAAAGTATAAATAGATGTCTAGGAAAGAACCGATAAATACGTTGAGGAGCTAAGTGTTAGATCTATGTTATTGAAGTGTCTGTGAGAGACTTGCAGAGCTAAGTGCAAGTCGTTGTAAGAAGTTGAGGAAGGCTTTGTGTTGTAACACAAGGAAGAGGGATCTAGCAAGCTGCGCAGATCCTCTATCCTATGAGGAGTAGGGTTTTGATGGATCTGTTCTTGTAACTGATTGAAGAAGCTAACAAATAAGAATAGTTGGTGGATGTATCCCCAGGGTGGGGGTGAACCATGTAAACACTGTGTTGTCTTGATTTTCTCTTGTCTGAATGTGTTTATATCTTATTTTTCTAAATGCTTAGAGATGATTAGATAGATATGCTTATGCTTAGTGTTAATGATGTATAAGAATGTTAGATTTGATCTATATGAATGTGTTGGGTGCCTGATCTACTAGATATGATCTATTTGTTGATGCTAAGTGCTTAAATACATTACACTAGTGTGAATGTTGCGAAGCCCTGTTTTACTAGCGAAGTGATTATTGAGTGTATATTGATGAACTGATAGTGCTAAGTTCTTTATTAAGTTTTATACTCACAGATCTATGTCCCATCTAAGGTTGTAGACACTTGAGTCCTACAACCACCCCTGCCTCTACCTCGGGCGAGACTTCATCTTCTTTGCAAGTGCTACCGAAAGAGCATGTAGTTAAAGTTTTGTTGGTGGATTGTTGTAGCGTTGAACCCTGGGTCTGCCCCTGTGCCAACACTATGTCCGATCAAAATAAAGGAGGGGCCTATATTGATGTGATGATCAATATGCTTAAATTTACGAAAGAATTGTTAAAGTCAATTGATTAACACTTGAATGGAATGGGATAAAATCCATATCACCCAATGCAAATTGTCAATGCTATTACCTTGGTAGTCTAATAATAATTTTTCATCACCATGGACTCAAGATTTCTTTTTATGTTTTCACTCTCATAAGAAGCTCTCACATATTTTTAATATACAATATTGTTTGTTGTTTTTTCCATTCTAATATTATTGATAGGGGGTAATTAAGAAGTTTTAAACCTAACTTGATCAACCCTCTAGTCCTCAACCCTGATCTTTCAGTGTCATTTGGGGTAAGGGGCTCTTAAGTTGGAAACTATAATTTGACTATTTTCAACCATATTTGCAAATCAAACAAAATTGAAATGACAAGTTGTAGAAACTATAATTTGCTGATTTGTATGACTATTTTCAACCATATTTTCAAATCAAACAAACATGAAATTATAAGTTGCAGAAACTATAATTTGATGATATGTTTGACTATTCAACCATATTTGAAAATCAAACAAAATTGAAATCACAAGTTGTATAAACTATAATTTGATGATTTGTATGAATATTTTCAACCATATTTGCAAATCAAACAAAATTGAAATTATAAGTTGCAGAAACTATAATTTGATGATATGTTTGACTATTCAACCATATTTGCAAATCAAACAAAATTGAAATTATGAGCTGACCATAAAACATAAATTATCCTTTCACCATCATAAAAATTGAAATTATAAGCTATTAACTATTTATAAATGAACAATAAACAATATATTCCACCATCATAAACAATATAAGAGAAATAAAACATGAAATAATAAATTGATATTTTGAGTTCCATATATATATATAGTGAAAGTTTGAATATTTGCACTGCCAAATACATAGGTTCCACATCCATTTTAGGCTAATAACAAAAACTAAGAGGCTTGATTAAAACATTTAACTCCAAAATTATGGACTCTAAGCCATCGCTTTAAGATAGATCACTTCATACCTGCAAAAGAAAATATTTGTCGAATTTTATATTTAAAAATTTAAAATTAAATATATCTACAAATTTAAAATAAAATGTACACATACCATTTTAGATAAATAAAACAAGTTGTTATTAAATAAAAATTGACATACATACCAAAAGAGTTAAGTTTCATCTTCCAACATGCTCCTTTCCACCAAATATAATGTCATCATATTTTCCACCAAATATAAAGTAAACATATGTAACAATAAAAAACAATAAATAGAAAAACCAATAACACATATTAGCATATATACTTTACTTAGAAAATATTTTAAATATATTTAAGTAAATATTAAATAATCAATAAGAAATAATAAGATACCCAACCAGAGTTCCACATATTTAAGATTATCACTCTCTTTTTATTATACTTTTTTGGCACTTTTTGTAAACCAAACTTACATCACAAAGTTCTAAAACTTCCAAAATAACTACTCTCCATATTAAGCATACATGATCTAAATAATGTAAAATATTATCTAAAATATTATCTAGCAAATTTTGAAAGAGAAAAAATGTGTTCTTGGTAACCAATTTTAGTGTTCATAGTTAGATAATACCTTGAAAATAAATATAGTTGTGTATGCAGAAAGTTCACAAATCTCTATATTAAACAATTATTCCAATAAAATACTTATCTCCTCATGGATAAAGTTGCATATCCTTCAGGTGAAGTTCTCATGCGAGGTGACCTTATTTACTCAACAATAAAATATTTATTTCCTCTTCTGCAGTGGAATATATATTCTCATATAATCAAATGCGCTCAAATGCCTTTTCAAATTAAAGGACTCATAAATTTCCATATTAATCCATTCTTCCAAGAAATTACTTATATCTATGAAATTTCACAAATCTCCATTTTAAAAACCATTCTTCCAGAAAATATGTATCTCCTCTTTCTGGGTTGGAATATATGTTCTCATATAATCTTTCATGTACATGCAGAAAACACAAATCTGCACATATATTAAGTAATTTTTCAAAAACCATTTAAATATTTTATCTTTCTACATGGGATGCATTCATATTACATATCATCAAATGCCTTTTAAATATGCCTTTGTATTGATCTAAACATAAGTTATATCATGCACGCACATAGCTTATTTGTAAATCTACAAATGTTGGTTTTTGTGGTTAGTAAGCAATCAATTAAGAGTTTGACAATACCCCAAGAAGGAATTCACTATATTGTATGCAGAAAACACAAATATCCATATTATTCCATTTTTTCACAAGAATTAAAGGGAAGCAATCGAATAAAATTTAGAAAATTTCCCTTTTCTATGGGATAGAGTCTGTTATCAAATAATCAAATGCTCAAGTTCAAAATTAGGTCTTCATCATGATCTAAACATAAATAAGATTGAATGTACAATTTTATACGACGATAAACTTATATAGGAGTTCTATATATTTCAAAATAATTGATCAAAGTGTTGAAAAGTTATATAGACATTAGTTGAGTAACCCTATGAATAGGAAAGGCTACAATAAAAAGTTGATCAAACAGAAATTTGAAAAAAGTAAAAAAAATAAGCATATTCAACAAAAATACTCTTGAACACTTATATATAAAAGGCCCAACATAAAAGAAAATTAAAACTCACTGATGTGCAATGAACATACATTTAAGAATCAACATGAATATACACATCCTTTCTAGGTATGGATGTTTCCTCCTTAATCCCAATCTCCCGCACTCACTTCTCCAAATTTTGTTCAAACACACTTTGAGGCACTCTCTTCTTCATATTTCCCTATAACACATTTCAAATTTGTACATTTGAAAGTTAAATTTAAATACTTTTAACACATTAAATTGTAGTTTTAAATTTTGAATCATGTAATACATGTGGTGTGCCAACCTAAATATAATAAATTATGCCCACCATACCCTAATATTCAATAAATTATATATTGTTTAAGACATTTTAATTTTAAATTAATAATTTAAATGGCATTGCAATTGTAATATATAACTAGATTTGTTTTCAACATGCAATGATACCTGTGAACTCCCACCCTCTTCAAACTCTCTCAATGATAATTGGGACAATCCTTTTGAAGTAGTCAGAGCCAGAATATGGATCTATGAACAACACAACTAAGAACTAAATCTAGGATTCAATGTGTTCACATTTATACAAAAACATAAATCTCATGTTGTTGATTATTCAAAATATTGGAGATTGGACAACTAAAGTGCTCATATGTGGATATTAGAAATGCATACTTGATTCAATCCATCCAAATTTAAACTTGTGTAATCAAGTCCCCTATTTAATGGAGATTCATTTAACATATGACCAAACTATAATTAATGACGATAACTCAATTATTTCTAAGTATACAATGATATGTATCTAGATCTAGAACTACAAGTAAACTATCCTCGAATGCATAAAATTTTTACTAACTATAACACATACTAATTCGATGTTTGGTTCATCATTTTGAATGAAGACCTTCCAACCATTACGAAAAAAAATTGCATACTCCTTAATATATTCTACTGACATGGTATATATCTCCCCATCTGTTTTGTAAACAAAATTGGCTCGAGAATTGACTTCCTCTCTCTGACGGTTCAAACCAACATCAACAACATAAAAACACGATTCCAAACTTTCTTCAATTTCATTCTTCTCCTCCTTTCCAACCTCTGATGTAGCTCACAACTTTGAATGTGAGGAAAATGTACTTGTTGGACAAGATACTAAATGTCATGTAGGCCTTTGCAATGTTGCATTTCAATATGCCCCTTTCTGATCATATGTTCCTCCTTTACCAACCCCATAATAATTGGACGATGGGATGGTATAATCATGGTGTATGTCCATGAAAGCTCCACATAAAAGTATCTAGAAAAGTAATGTAAAACCTCATCATTCCATGACAACTTCTCATATGCTGCCAAAAATCTATAATAAAGATGTCCTGCTATGTTCGGGTGCTTAAAATATTGCACCTTCAACATCTTTCGATTTGGCCCCTCTTTGAAATTGAACATAGAAATTGCATCTTATTTTGAAACTCTACTTTTTACTATGTCCCATTTATCAGGTCCCATTAGTTCTAACTTTCGTCTCCTCATCAAATCAATAAAACTTTCAGTCATTGGCCCCATATTTTGATATGCATCCATAAAGTTCTGCAATGAATGAAAAACAATCTCCAAGAATTTCTTACTCTCTCGAGGGATATCCAAGATCCTCAAATGATTTTTCAGCCTGCTTTTAACACCTGGGCATCGCTCGAGGGTCATTGTTTTAGTAACCCCTTCCCAAGTAAGCTCATCACCAACATCCGAGGTATAAGTGGATGTAGGCGTGTAATCTTTTGTTTTTGGATAACGCCCCCTGAATCCACCTTCACCCTCTTCACCAACATTGCAATCTTCATGATACCCACTCTCTCTTTCATTATCTTCCCTCACATTGAACTCATCGTCTACACATACACATGTGAAAGTAATTACAACTTTTAACAAAAACATATTTTAACATAAAAAATAAAAAAAACATATATAAAACATATATATATATATACAAAAAAGCATAAAAAAAAAATTAAAAAAAATCAAATATATTTTCTTGTCATGATTATTCCCTATATTCTCCGGTGTTGGAGTATTAATGTACAACCTATATAACAAAGCTACATCCATAACACTATTTTGAGCACATTCTCGAGATGATATATTCATAGATTCATTTGATAATATCCTCATTTTACTATATTGTCATTGGTCACTCATAGTCTTAGTCAAAGAAGGGGTTCCTCTTCTTCCTTCAATGGATATCCTAGAGCATTTGCAAGGAATTTTTGGAGACTCTTGTCTGAACATCTTTCCTTGATATCTATCCTTTGAAAATTTATGAATATGAAAATTCATAAGTTGTGTAAACATAAATAAGAAATATTAAATTTATATAACAACTTAAAAGCATTTAATCATTTATAACAACTTCAAAGTATCAAAGACATATATTGAAAAAACTAGAACAACTATATTTTTACTATGATGCTATATATAATGAACATGGAAATATTTAAATATAAGCAAAATGTAACATGTAGAAGATAATCTATATCTATGTAAATTGTATAAGGATTTTTTTAAGATAATCTATGTGTAACATGTTAAAATTTAAGGGAAAAAAATATAGCTAGATAAAAAAGAAATATTTATTTTAATTTCTAAACATTAGCTACTTGTATATTACAATCAAGAAGACATTAAAACTTTTGATCCATAATCTAGTAGCCTAAAAACAATCACTGACAAAATATTTACTTAAAACTAAAACAAGAAACAATATTACCTGGTATGTTGTTTCTATCCTCTTAGATATATGCTCAGAAAAATATTCAAGGGATCATTGATCAAACCCTTAGGGTAGATATCATCATGACGCTTAGAACGAATTGCCAAGAAGAACTTTTAGGGTAAAATATCAAAAGACTAACCAACAACATAGACAAGTGGCACCAACAATAGAAGAGGACAATGGAAACATACACATGGTGGCATTATCAAGGAGATGAGGAGGATGACACCAACAAAAAAATGAAGAGGGAAACACCAGAAAGGAAAAATAGAATCCCCAAACAACAAATAAGAAGATATCTACAACAATATGGAAAAGACTCTTAGGGGTCAGCGATAACAAGATGTTGTAGAGGTAATCTCACAGTGGATTAATACACCAAGAAAAACTATCCTAGAGGGGTCAAAACCACTCAATTAAATAATTAAATAATTTTAACAAATCATATTTTATAACATAAAATATTAATTGTTAAATCATAAGAATCAACAAGAAAAATAGCAGTCAGGGAGAGGGGATCCAAAGTCAAGGTTACTAAATTTATTTAGGAAGAAGCAAATAACAAAACCAAAAAACCACACAACAATTAAATGGGTGTAACTCAAGCAAGGGTGGTTTCAAGAAAAATTCAACAATTAACGTCTTCCAAAGTTAAGGCGAATAACTTTATTTAGGTATAAGTAAAGAAAAATAAAAAAAACCCACACAAAAATTAAAGGGGGCGTAACTCAATCAAGGGTGATTTCAAGACAAAGACAATAATTAAGTTCTTCTTTAATGGCAGAATGTCCACATGATTATCATGATATTTACTTATAAGATTTTATCATCCCAACATACGAGGAAAATCATTGATGTGATCATGCCATTATTAAATACTCCTAGATCTCATGGACCATCTTGGGAGATAAGAGGGTCACACATTGTCTTGGCTTAGTACTTAACCAAGAAACAAAATAAACTAAAAACCAAAAACCCACACAACAATTAACTATATGAGTTGTTTCTACATTTTTCATAGACAAATATATAGAAAAATGAAAGTAAAGAATCATTTTGAAGTCATTCAAGTAATTAATACACAATCTTACACATATTCAGGCCTATCCCTGTACATGGACAAGGCCTAATTCGGCCCTATCAACCTCCTAAAACACAAAATGTAAATAAATAGAAAAAAATATTTAATCGAGAAAGGAATATATTTACTTGAACCAACGGAAATGAACTTGAGTCTGCACCTATACATGGATAGGGCCGAATTTGGGCATGTCCATATATAGGGACAAGCCATGATTTGGCCCTATCCATGTACAGCTAAAGGCCTGAATTCCGCCCTGTACATGTACAGGGAGAGGCCCAAATTTGGCCTTGTCCTTGTACATGGATAGGGTTGAATTCAGGAAAATCCCTATACATGGACATGCCCAAATTCAGGCTTGTCCCTATACAGGGATAGGCCCGAATTTGGCCCTGTCAATGTACAGGGACATGCCTGAATTCTTTAAAGTATTGATGAAATATTAAAGAATAAAATGAAATAGTCTAACAATATTTGTTTATCGATGTAACATCCCGCTCATGCGCACTGATCGAACTTATTCTTTGAGGACACTTTCTCGCAAGTGATCCAGATTTTATGTTATTAAAACATTTATTTTGATTATGAGGCATTATGGGTTGATGACATGTTGTTTTACTGCATTGACATAGACAGGTTCTATTGACTCAGTTTTACTGAGTGTGAAGGATTTTGGAACTCGAGGATACAGAGGCATCGATTGAATCCCTTGGACTCCGGATCGTGTCGGGGAGTGTGCCATTGGGGTTTGATGGTTTTACTGTGATATTAATGCATCTGATTAGATGATATGATATGGATATATTCTGATATGATTCATTTATGATGTAGGCTTATGATAGCTTTTCGACTAGACTCACATGTGGAGTAA
>SNQJ01S0037194.1:30192-41381 GCA_010110895.2 Picea sitchensis
GGGCCTTGCCAATTTCTATCATAGGTTTGTGTTGGGATTCTCCCATATTGCATGGGCCCTCAGCCAAATAACTAGGGGTGGTGGTAAGGAAAAATTTGCATGGGGCCGACCCCAACAACAAGCGTTCGATGATTTGAAGCAGTGCTTGTGATCAACCCCAATACTTTCACTACCAGACCTGCAACAACCCTTTGAGATTGAGACTAATGCGTTAGACTATGTTGTGGGTGCTGTTCTCACGCAGCACGACCACCCCGTGGCCTATCATAGTGAGACACTATCAGATGTTGTCCGTAAGTACCCTAATTATGACAAAGAAATGTACTCCATTGTGCAAGCTTGTCGCCAGTGGAGACATTGTATTCTTGGGAAGGAGATAGTCATCCACACTGATCATAAGCCACTGCAGTTCATGCAGACACAAGGAAAATTACATAATGACCTCCATCAAAAGTGGTCCACATACTTACAACAATTCCACCTCAACATTAAGTATAAAACAAGAATCACCAACCGTGTCGCTAATTTCCTCAGTAGATCTCCAGTCACGACACTCACCACGATTCTAGAATCTTGCAGCCATGAGACCTCTGGATGCCCCCAAATCTATGATATAGACCCAGACTCTACCACCACCTACCAAATGTTTGTTAGCACTCTGTAAATTTTGTTTGGCTGATAGAAAAATGACAGAGGTAACTGTTTCAAACTACTTTAGAGCTGGGCACTAGCCTGCTCAACTCAGAGAGGGATCTCTCATATCATTGGATATTTATTTAGCAATCGGTGGCTATATTTGGTTTGTTTTGGGGGGTTTTTAATAAAGTTGCTGGCAAGGAAGGGGAGGAACACTCAGGGCTATGGAGTCAAAATTCTGAAATTGAATGAAAACAATGATTACCCGGTAGAACTCTCCAGAGGATAAAGGCTAAATGAGGCAATTAATGTGAGTTATAACTTGAATTTAATCAGAGTTGTAAGAGGAAAGAGAAACAAATAACTACATTAGAGCATTATAGAAATGAATTTTGAATTAGCTAAGAAGAAACATTACATAGTTTAAATTGCTTAGGCTGAGAGTGTCACAAGACAAATTCTGGGCCTTTAACTCTCCAATTTAAACAAACGAAAATGTAAATGGATTAAAATATCACAGGAAAAACATACAATGAAGGAATATAAAACTCATATCACCACCATTAGAATCTTTTCATAGAGACTTCAAAAGCTTCTGCATATATATTCAATTCAGCTTCAGAAATTTACAATAGAGTTTGAAACAACCAAAAAAGGTTCCCTTGCACTTCTGCCAACCTTGACACATACGTATATCTTCACATTTTATACAAACAATGAGTCCTTCCATTTCCAAATCGGTTACAAATAAAGAAGCGTTTCATTTGGAAACCGTTTACAAGAAAAAATAGGCTTCAGAACGACACCTGTAAATCTCAAACCGTAATATCTGTGTAAAATATGAGAATGGTTTTTGTATATAAGATCATTCTGAACAAAAAACTCTCTCTATTTCTCCAAATTCATCTCCAACTGGCCGGAACACTAGTTGCAAAACATGTCTCGAATAGGAAAATATGAAAACTAAAAAATAAGGTTCAAATATTTCTTCGAATCTCCCAATCCGTGACACCTGTGTAAAATATGGGAGAGGTTTTTGTACATCATCTTGTCTTGAATACAATTTTCTCTCGGTTTTGTGAAATTTTCCTACATCTGTTCGGGATTTACATTTGAAAAATATGTCTCTAATAGAAAAAATCCTGAATCTGAAAATATAAGGTTCCAAGATGTCCTTGATTCTCCCAGTATGTAAAAACTATCAGAAATCTAGGGGAGGTTATTGTTATATGGATGATTCTGAGTATAAACTTCTTTCGGTTTCTCAAAATGTGCTCTGGTTTTCTCAGAATTCACCTCGGAAGTTGACTAGTCAAAATTGCTTGAAATCATGGAAACTGAGACTTGAAAACTACTATGCATGTGACTGATCAAATTCATCTGCAAATGGTCCAACCTGCCATTGGTCTAATCTCCAACTTACTTTCTCTAGACATTTCGCAACAATCTCTGTAGCACTTGTCTTTCGGAAATTTCGGGGATGAGGAAAATCAATTTTGGGTGGACCGCTTTTCGCCCCGATATGCCTCTGGTGGCGCCATGTGTTTGCTAGCTAAAACCATGGTATTTTTCCTAGCTCGCTTTAAAATAATTAAACCTCGCGCTTATTCTCTGCCCGATATGGCTGCTAACCGTTGATCTGTGATGCCTGAGATCTGTGACTCACCGCGTCCCGTCAACTCCGCGCCTTCGCTAGATTTAGCTTTATTCCACTAGATGTGGCTTCGTCCTCCATTGTATCGCGCCTCTATACCAGTTTGGCCCCTTGATAAATCCGAGATTTGGATTCCATAAAAAATTATATGGTGATAACAAGGTGCAAACACATTTGTCGATAATTTCCATCTTCGGGATGGTTTATTGTGTCGTCTGGGCCATATCTACGTTCCATCAAGTGAGCGAGTGAAGATGATCTAGGAATCCCACTAAAGTTGGGTGGAAAGACACTTCAGCATCTAAAATATAGTGGTGATGCTACAAAAACATTTCTACTTGCCGAAACTTCGACAAGAGGTCAACAAGTATATCAGGTCCTGCACTGCCTGCGTTATTGCCAAACCAACCACTAAGAAACATGGCCTGTACACCCCTCTTCCTACTCTTGATAGGCCATGGGAATCCATCTGAATGGACTACATGTCGAGTCTCTCGTCCACCAAGCAGGGAAATAACTGTGTTTATGTGGTTGTTGATCGCTAATCTAAGATGGCGATTTTGGTTTCCTGCAACAAGAGCATCACAACAGAAGCCACTTCCAAGCTCTTCTTTGAACGAGTCTAGGTGCATTTTGGAATCAAAAAAACCATTTTATTAGATCGGGACAATCAATTTCTTAGCACATTCTGGTCGAGCCTCTGGTCACTACTGGACACCATGCTCACCAATTCCACGACCTTCCATGCCCAGATAGATGGCCAAACCGAGGTCGTAAATCGAATGATCTTGCATATCCCGCGCATGTATAATTCCAAGAACCCTTGCACATGGGATGGGATTCTTCCCTATGTCTAGCATAGCTACAACTGAGCCATGCATAGCTCAACCGACCACAACCCCTTTTAGGTGGGGTTGGGATTCCAACCATTGGGTCACATAGATGTTGCACTTCCCATTCAGGCCACCTCGACTGACTCATCTCATGCTCCAACTGAAGCTGACAAAGACAACCGGTTCATTGAGTGGATCCATCACATCCTCCAATAGGTTCAATATATCCTACAAAAGTCCAATGACAAGTACAAGTAGCCCCATGATCAACATCGGGTGCCACATAAGTTTCAGATGGGCGACAAAGTTTGGTTGCACTTGTAGAAATAATGCTTTACAGGTCCCCATCGAAAGATTCTACCACTCTGTTATGGGTCATACACCATCACCAAGGCTGTGGAGGATAATTCTTTTGAGCTCAACATTCCTCCTTTCCTTGGCCTGCACCTAGTGTTCAACGTGGACCTCCTTCGGCCTTATTTCCCACCATTATCGGACACCTCAGACGTAGCAGAACAACTAAAACCAACAGAGCTCAACCATGACTGATACAAAAGGCGTCTAGTGATTAGATTGTGGACACATAGATCAAGGGCACTCGACAACAAAGGATCCAACTTTATCGAGTCATCAAAGCAGGGCAACTCCTGTGCCAAGGCAAGTGGCTCACCAGGGGCCAAATTCAGCAGGAATCTCCTCATATGATGGGGGAACTCAACGCAATGGAGACAATTTATTCCTAAGGAGGGAGGATTTATCTAGATGTATATCGGTGGCCACCCACCTTTTCTAGTTGGCTAAACACAACTTTCTGGCAATTTTGGTAGTTTACTATTTTTAGCAGTTTTTCGGGTCCTGAACTTCCAGAGCCGTTTTGAGGCCCTAAAGGACGTTTTTTTGGGTGTGTTGCAATCAAAATATTTATCATGAATTTTTCATCAATTGTTGTAGTCTTCGGATAGATCTTTCCAATGGGCTATCGTATGCCTAAAACGAAGATCGTGTGCAAAAGTTACAACCCCGGGAAGTTGATGTACTGACTTACCCAAATGGGGCCCACATGACTTTTGGTGCTTCATCTCCTAGGGTTAGGGTTGGATGTCTAGGGTTTTTGACACTCCTATTTATTGTAAAAAGGCCTTCAGAGCCTCATTGTAATCATATTCTTGAGAATGAGCGCAACCATCACATCTCTTCTTAGAGATAAGCCGCTACCATTCCAGCAAGCTTGTTTTCCACTGCATTTTACAGTTTCAGCTTATTTCCTTATTGAATAGAAAACCAATTTTATTGTATCTCTGTTATTTTGTGTTAATCATATGTTAATAATCTGTAGTCATTTCATTCTACTCATAAAATCCAGAACATAAAGGATTCACCAAGGAGTGGGAGGTTTTCGTGAAGTGCATGGTGGGGAGAGAGAAGTTCCCTGACTGGAGAAGATTGTGGGATGACTTTACACAGGAGGAGATTGAGGAGGGTCCTCAGGAGAGAGAAATGGATGGTGCAGACGACGAGAAAATTTATCTTGTGGGAAAGAGAAATGAGAAGAAGAAGGACATGAGAAAGGTGAAATGCTTTACATGTCACAAGACTGGCCACTACGCTAGTCAGTTTCCGAACAAGAAGAAGAAGAAGTTGAAACTAGAGGTGTTAGCTTTATCAGAGGTTGTAGAGTTTTCTGAGAGATATGAGAAGGAGTTCTCTCTCATGATTGGTCCCGTGGGTAGGGGTTGCCTAGTGTTCGAGGACATTGAAGTGTGGTTCGTGGACAATGGAGCTTATCGGAATATGACATGGATGAGGTTAGTGTTCCTAAGTCTTTCAGAAACAGGCTCAGACTATTGTGTGGGTGTTGGTACCAGCCCACAACTTGTAGTGAAGGGGGTTGGAAGTGTTAGATTTTAGCTAGATTCAGGAGGATTTCTTGAGGTTTTTGGAGTATTGTATGTTTCAGAGATGATGGTTAAATTACTCTTAGTGTCATCTCTAGAGGTTGATGGATTTGGAGTGGCGTTCTATTGTGGCCGGGTATTTCTATATCTAGAGGGAGCTACTCCAGAAACAACAATGATGATTGGTGTGAGGTATGAGAGGTTTTACAGTTTGTTCGTTCGACCTGTGTTGGGGTCTAGTGGATTTCTAGACTCAAATTCTATGTCGAAGAGTTGGAAAGTAGCACGGGAGAGAGATTTGATATTGGGGACTCAGTATTCTTCTGAGACTCTCAAAGGACTCAACAGGCATGAGTCGACAAAGATGGATGCTCATGAGAGTGTGCAGTCTCCTAGGATCATGTATTTAGTTTTTAGTACAACAGAGGTAGCAACAAAGGCTTCCAGTGTAGTGGGAGTAGTGGCTTCCTGTTTAGAGGGAGCAGAGACTTCTAGTACAAAGGGAGCAGCTATGGCAGTTGATGAGATGGAGACATATTCTGGTGGTGATACCGGAAGTACCTCTCTCATTAAGAGGGAGTGTTGAAATTTGGTAGGTTTTAGGTACTTCTGCATTAGCAACACTTAACATGGGGAAGTGACCAAGAAAGTTTTTCTCCTAGTGACTTTATAATATGTTTTTATAAATTAACTTTATAAAGTTGGGTCTTTTAATTTTTAAATGTAAACGTGACTTTATGATGTTATGGGTCACTTTAGTGACTTAAGTGACCTCAACGAATGATTAATTCGTGATCGATGATCTCAAGGGAAAGTGAAGAGTCACTCAAGGGAGATCAAGGGTTAGAGGAGTTACATTTCAAAATTGCTTAAAGGAATCTAATGAGGAAGAGAGAGGGAACACACTTTGAGGAGAGGAGTGGGAAGGTGAAGAGTCACACATCCCAAGAGAGATTGAGCTTGGAGGAAAGAACAAGGAGGATAGGAACACATCCCTAGGAGAGGATTGACATGCATCCCTAGGTAAATTTCAACATTTATATAAGCCCATACAATGAAGATTTGTGAAGGTCGTACAACATTTAATGCTATTTGTACAACAAGAGGGAGGTACATAAATTGAGGTAGCCATTCAGGAGAAGCTTGGAATGATTTCCAAAGCACCTTGTTGTGAGAAATCCTTACAAAAGAGGTATGTGCAGAACATACGTTCCCATGAATAATTTTTGAGGCAGATTCAAAGTCGATGTTGACTGTACTCGGCCGTACAATAGAGGCACCATTTTCAAGGCAAGTTTTGGCACTTTTTTCAAGAAGATTATTGTGAAAGGAGGCTGAGATAAGTTATGTATTTAATGCTGAAATTAATGCTGTTGTAAACTCTGAAATATTTCCTAGAGATAAAAAATAAAATCTCCTTGAACTAGTTTTCCCATGTTGGTTTTTTTTAGGGGAATTGCCTAGAAATTTCTAGTGTCAAATGTGTGATTTTGTCTACTGTTATGAATTATTTCTGTTGCTGATTTAGTTTCAGATCTATGTCATTCAATGTTTCTGCTCATTAAGTAAATTCAAATTTGGGTTTATTTCTTTACTATTGAATCTTAATAGGAGGTTGAAATCTGAAGCATGACATAGTGTATTTCTGACCTATATTTTTAACATATTCAATACAAATCTTGAGCATGAGGTGCATGGAAGGATTGAAAAGAAATAATTCATAGTGGTTAATTTATAAGGTGTTTAAACATAATGCTCCTCTACCACATTTATCTATTTTTTAGCATGAACTAGGGAGTGCGATGTAATCTTATGATATTTGGCCACAATTATATTAGGAAGCTTATTATGAATATCATCCCATAAATATCCCTCATGATAGTCTGGATACATTCACACGTGCAAGGGATTCTCTTCCACATTAATGTATGGGAACAAGCATTTTCATTACCAAAGGAATGATAGTTAATTTCCACGAGGATGACATGGTTGAGGATGAAAAGATAGGTGAAATGGAGTTTGATGTTTTCATGGAAGAGATACACAAAAATTGTGAAATATGTAGGACTGGGGATAAGTATATACACTATTTTGTTAGATGGACAATACATAAGTTGGTGGGAAACACAAGTGATATGTTAAGGGTCAAAGAAACTTTCGTGGAGTCACCCACGAAAATGGTGATATGGGATTTGAAGAAGTTGAAACTTTTTCTTCTTTAATATTGTTTCCTTCGAATTACACACAAAAACTTTGTTAAATGAGATCAATGAGGATCTTCAAAAGCTCAATTACCCATCAATATCACAACCAACAATGAGAAATATTTGGAATATTCATTTTCAAGATGTGGCATTCTCAAAGAACAAAAAATTTAGTAAATCTAGCGAATGTATTGTTTTGAAATAACATATGAATTCAACAACTACAAAACAATTGGAAGAAATGCACGAGTTAGGCTGAAAAAACATAACAAGGTCATTATGTGTGGAAGATATGTGTGGAAGGTCATTATTCCCATAGAATTATGTTAGAGTATTTTACAAAGGAGTATTTGAGAATTATCCATGACAAAATGAATAAAAAAAAGACTTTGATCCCAAGGATATGCATAAAATCAAAATATATTGTAGGTACAAACATGGGTTTGTCATTGATAAGTATGCTAACACATGGGTATAAGACATGAGGTTTTGGCCATTTCTCCCATACCATTTGTACATATGGGATCACAATTACCATAACATCCCTTGCAAAGTTCTTGAGGGACCTTAAAGTCCCACACCTTGATATGTATGGTGATCTTATTTATTAGAGTGGAATTTCAAGAAACCCAATTTCAAATGAATTACTTGACACCTATATTTACTCGAAATGTAGAGTGTACAAGGATAATTTTCTATCTCGGGGGAGATAAAAATATTATGATGTTTATTTCAAACCTCTTCCTCCACATTTGTTGTTATAGAAGGAAAATGAAGCAAGTGATAATAAGAATCATTATATTTAGATGTTTCTATTACTTTTAACTACACCAAGTGTCGTCGTCAGTTTTGAGGTTGGGTTCTAGCTTTTGGGACACACCCAGGAAGACATAGATGGAACCTATGGAAGAATGTATTCCAACTTGAAAATAATGTGTGTGTGTGTTTATGTGTTACCTAAAATGATGGATACATATTGAAAAATTGAAGAAAAACAAGTGTTTCCACCTATTCTAATTGACAAGCTACATGACTTCAAAATTTTCCTTAATGGATACATCAAGGAAGAAAAAAATACACTAGCCATACATCTTAATGTCTGGTACTTCCAATATATTGTACTCAATGATGTTCCAGTATTAAGTTAAAAATAATCCATCATATATTTTGAGTGGTTAGAACTAGTTGATTTGTGAAATATAGATGATGAAGGTTGACCTAAATTTCCCACAAGGAAGCCATATTTCTTATATCCCAAAGAGAATGATGCATATTTAAAAGAACTAAAGAAATGGATAATATCATACATAAAAATGTGGAAATAAACTATCATGAATTTTAATACCCCAGGTTGATCCCCAGTTATAATTGTACATATGTTTTATAGGTTGGTGTTGAGGGGGCATCTTAGGTCCTAATAGTCATCACATATATGTTATTAGGCATTAGACTACATGATAATGTGTAATAAAGTAATAATATATGTAACAAGTGGTAAATGTAACTAAACAAAGGATTAGTTGGAGCAGGTGCAACCGCTCCAACCATTTACCTATTGTATAAATAACCCTAAAGATGGAATACAAACTTGGAATGGAATTCCTTCCCCACATTTGTCTCCTTATTTCTAGGGATGTGTGATGTGTGTGTTCTTTTTGTGCGTTCCAATGTAGTCTCTCTCTTGCATGCGTGCCTCATTTTCCTGGACTACAACATTTTGGTTCCGTTGCTGGTAGTTCTGAACTTGGGCATGCAAAAGTATACATAGATATTATCCCTACAAGACATACATGAATGGTGGGAGCGCAAGACTAAGGATTACATTAAAAATTATGCCAGAAGAAACAATCTTTCACTCACAAAAGAAAGATCAAGATTCTTCTAAGAACCCCATGAAATATTTTTAGAAGCCGTCCCTGAAGCACTATTTCAGTACATCATCAAGTCGTCCACTGCATAATTTGATAGTTGAAGATAAACTTGGCCTCAAGATTATAAATGGAGGATAAACGAATTTGCATGATTGGTTCGAGAGAGTTGTTGAATACTATATCTCAGAGCAAGCCATTGAAGATCAAACATCTCTTGATAGAATAAAAGAAATTTTTTACATTGACTTGCATGAAGGATTCTTGTGTACTATTCCGACACTACTTCATAAATTCCTCCTCGACAAGGGAGTTAGTGACATCATTGAATACCGACATCGACTATGCACGTCGTTACCAAATAGTAAATATCTAGAGAGGGACGAAGAGTGGGAAGGATTTCTCGACGCAAAGTGAAAAGACACAAGACAAGCTTTGGATTATTTCCTGAACAAATGAACATGGCCAGTAATATCGACTTCGAGTAAGTTGGGACGGCGATGGGGGGTCGATTGAATTTTTGAAATGCCACAAGGAAAGCATACCAAAAGTTCTGATTACTGAAGCATAAATTGTCAGACAATTGGCTTAGGTTGATGGATAGTTGGTATGGATTGTTGGTTTTCATTGATGACAACCATTGGAGAGTGATATTGTAGATTGATGTCAACCCTTAGTTATTGATGTCAACCCTTGGAGAAAGTCTGGTAGCAAATTTTGGTAGCACAAAGGTTTGGTTAATGGACCCAAGGTTGTGTCATGTATAATGTATGAATTTAAATATATTTGAAGGTAAGAATATTCTATATGGATAGTACATGTCATTCCATTTCCGGTGTTATGTGGAATGTCACATAACTCCTCACGATTAGAGAGTTATGGCCATAAGAATTTGGAGAACCCAGGTTTGGGTAATGGACCCAAGTTTGTTTGATGGATAATGGTATGAGTTTTGATATATTTGAAGGTAACACTATTCTATATGGATATTAGATGTCATTCCATTTCTGGTGGTATGTGGAATGTCACATAACTCCTCACGGTTTGAGAGTTATGGCCTTCCAAAGTTGGAGGACCCTCATATGTCATCTAGAAGCCCCAAAAGGTCAAAGTAGTCAAAGTGGTTTAAGAGATTTTAGAAGGTAAATAATAAAGTGAAGTGATGAGTATACTGTAATTCAAAGTGAATACAAAATAAATTATTTAAATAATAAATTTAATGGAGAAATTAGAAGTGGGTTAACCCTAATAAGCAAAGTGGGCAAAGTGACCTAGAAGATGTTTTTAATGAAGCTACTTGGAGAGTATAAAAAAGAGGCAAGGCTCTCTCATTTTAGATCACACTTGAGAATATTGAATATCTATAGGTGTCTGAGGTAACCAAAGGATATATAAGACTAATTTCAGAGGGAAGGTGAATAAAATAAGGGTGGAATTCAAGGGAGGATAAATTCTTTTGATGATGCTTTCTAAGGTATGTTATTTATAGGTCATCTCACCATTTTTGAAATAATTTTTTTTATATAATGATTCAAACCATGAAATAGATATTCCATTGAGGAAACATATCCAATTATCTGTGGTAAAACATTCAACTTGTGGGTCTTTGTATTTTTGGATTTACACTCCGTGGAAAATAGGGTTTGTGGCTATTCCTGAAACTAGTCTAAAACAAGTGTTTCGGGTAAAAATGTCATAAATTATTCATAACATATCCAAATTCAGTAAGAAAAAATGTGTTGGTTAGAGTACATTCTATATTATGTTTTGTAACATTTTTATATTGATTCAACAAATATTCCATGAGGAGCACGCTCTACAAGGTCGCTCTCTAGAATAAGCCATAATTCAACAAGGTATGCCATTTTTTCTATAACTCCTTTTTTGAGAGGGTCCAAGTAGTGACACCTAGAGGAATTTCACAAAACACATTGAAGAAAATTGTGCATCAGTTTTAGATCTTTATTCATTATAGGTACAAAGTTATGATTATTTCAAGTTAGGGTTGTTGACTAATCCAAAACTAGTCATGTGAGACTAAAGAAAAGTTTGATGAAAATGCTAGTCTCTTGTTGTTAAAGTTAAGGAAGGTTTGCAGG
>SNQJ01S0037194.1:46591-94226 GCA_010110895.2 Picea sitchensis
TTGGAGGAACCTCTCAGTGTAATAGCTCATTGGAATCGGGAGGAGCAACACTATAGGATGGGATGGTGAGAAGTGACTTTCAGTAGCCAGGGAATCCATAAGGAGAGATAAGGTGCTTTTCAGAGGTAAAACGGTTAATTAATTAATTAAAGTGATTTAATTAATTAATTAAATATTAATAAAGTGAAAGTCACTTTGGAGGGACAAGGTGAGCATGAAGTATAAAGGAAAGGCAAGGGCCTCTATTCATTCATTCATGTATGTTTATCATTTTGATATCTGACATCTAGCTAGAGGGCCCATCTCTTGGGGGTTTTGAGGGTTTTGACTTAACAAACCCTAGAGGACGATTCAGTGGTGAAATATTCCACCTAGCTTGTCCAAAGCTTGGTATCGGACATGCAATACTCTCCCACAAAATTCTAGTCAGATATACATTAGTGTAGGAGGGTTCTACACCAGCCACATGCATAGGAAGAGAAGTGGGGTGTACCATTGGGGGTTTCCAGCAAGGGGGGCACACCATTCTTTGAGGGAAGCTCATTCCAAGGGATTGGAAGGGATTCGACAGATTCTAGAACTTGGGTTTTCATTGCAGGGGCTTGTCCATTAGATCTAGTGCATTCCAGAGGAGTTTCATGGGCCATTTGAGTTATTGGATGCATTGGACGAATTGGAGAGAAGGAGGGCAATTTTGAGATTCAGACCTATTCTGTTTGAGGAGGTTATGCCTCAGATATGATCCTGAGACTTCACATAGTGACTTTCAATGTACTGATCTATCTTTATAGCAAGTTTCAGGTCATCTGGAGGCCTCCTTCATCAGGGATGAAATTCTAGGGTTTGGCAGTTTTAGGAGGGCACAACTCCATTGGAGGATTCAACATTTGTAGGAGTTTCCTTTGGTGTTTCGGTCTAATATTTCAGGAAGGGATTCTACTCATCCAAATATACAATTCGAAATCTTCAGTGTAGCATTTGGAGGTCTTTGACAGTAAGGGCAAATTATCTAGGGTTTCAATCATCTAGGGGGTGCACCATTCCTTGGAGGAGAGGCAAATCCACGAGTTTGGGGAGGATCTTGGAGATTTGAGCACCTGGGTTGTTCTTGTAGATACCTGATCTACTGTTCGGCATATTCATTGGAGAATTTGGACATCTTTGGCAATAGGGCCGAGTTGTTGAGGTTATTCAAGGTTCCAGTAGGGCGTGGCATCCATCCAACTTGGGGGTTGACACTTCATACATACCATATCTCCTTGTATTGGTATTCATGGTATATTCAACCTTTGGAGGCTTATTGTAGCAGTTCCTATTTTTTTATTGGATCCATCTGTAGAGCATTCCAGATTGACATCTTCATTTTATCAGGTTCTTATATTATTATGAATAAAATCAGATCTGAAGTGTTTTGGCTCGTCTATCATATTGTTGATATTGCATATGGTTGAGGTATGTTCCATTATGCTATCTCTTATTTATTTCTACAACACACATATAAACCATCAGTAAAACCCTAAGCGTAACCTAAAGGATCACTGTAAGAAAAGTGTTTGAGGAAACACCACAACCACCAAAAGTTTAAAAAGACACCCAAAATCGTGATGTTCCTGGAATATTGGCTTGGGAACATTATAGTGGTATGAGAGATTAAACTCCTGCCAGCCTGAGGGTCTTCCATAAGGAGAGATGGATGTGTGGGATTTTACAGGAAGGATTGTTGATTGTGAGAGGGAATATCAAACCCTCAATTAGAATCTCAGAGGTCTAATGACATTCCATCATTTTATATCCTATAAAAATCCTAGTTGGAGGAAAGATAAGGTTACACATTGGATTGGTGTAGTAGAGGAAAAGAGAGCCAGAGAAGCTAGATGGGAAATGGATGAGATATCCTTTGAGATAACATTCTTGGAGATAAAATATTCCACCCTTAGCAAGGAAACTAGGGACCAAATAACCTTCCCACAGTATGCAGCCTTAATAAATCCCACTTGGAGCGAAGAGGATGTTTTACATGGGATCATCGTAGCAGATAAAAAGAGATAAAAAAAAACTAGATGGATGGAAGAATAGAGTAACCCAATGCCCATTAGGAACACACAACTTTACTACAGTTTCAAGGTTCCTTGGGAACCCGATCATAGGTGCAGGGGTAAGGATTAGAAGCACATTATTGAGGCACACTATGATAGAGATGATGAGGTGTGTGAGGATGGAGTGATAGATATTGATTTGGGATAGTCTCATGATGATAGTGACCCTTGCACAGAGGCTAGGGATAGTGAATATTACACAAAGGATGGTGATTCTGGAATGCTTGAGGAGGATAGTGACCCTTGCACATTAGGGGAGCAGTGGGATGGACAAGATGATAGAACTTATGCTTCAACAGTCATATCACATATTGTTGATGACCTTACACCTCAGCAGAGTGGTGACACTAGTGAGAAATCACACGTGTTAGCACCTACATATGACCATCTTCCTAGGGTGGTCGTGAAACATCTGTCATCTTTCCAGACACCTACGATAGCCACATCACATGATCATATCAGTAGCATGTCAGATATGATGGAGGAGCCTTGTGTGAGGGATGCACACCATGGACTTGTAGATACACAGATCTAGGAGGAGGTACAGAATGTATGGACAGTTGAACTTACATATACAGATTAGAATGAGGATATGGAGTCACAGATTTTGGAGATTCCATTAGTTGAGCAGATTATGGAGACTCACAGGGTTGATATATTTCAGGGCTATGCTTCACAGGATACTGCAAATTCACGTCCTGATATGGGATTCAGGCGGTGGAGTGTGTGATCATTAATCCTTGAATGAGTTCTACTGTGTGGCCTATAGGTGGACATGGGATCATGTTATTATACTTGAGTAGATCTGATTATTTCTCGAGGATAAGAAATTTTCTAGCAGAGGGGACTGTAATGTCCCCACTTTGGGACATCATTATTTTACACAGTGTTATGATGACTAGGGTAGCCAGTTGGAGATTATAGCGAGTACAAGGATTATTGAGAGGCATTTTGGAGTTTGCCTTGCATCGCTCATCCCATTTCATCATTATGATCCATTCCACATAGGTTTTCTTTGGTTTCGTTGCATTCCGACGATTTCCATGATTCTGAGTATTTTGAGCTATAAGCTAATTAAATTCACTGAAGAGGTCATTTTGGGTACATTACTTGGAGGAACCTCTCAGTGTAATATCTCATTGGAATCGGGAGGAGCAACACTACAGGATGGGATGGTGAGAAGTGACTTTTAGTGGCCAAGGAAGCCACAAGAAGAGATAAAGAATTTTTCAGAGGTAAAAAGGTTGGTTAATTAATTAATTAATTAAATATTAATAAAATGAAAGTCACTTTGGAGGGACAAGGTGATCAGGAAGTATAAAGGAAAGGAAATGGCCTCTATTCATTCATTCTTGTATGCTTATCATTTTGATATCTAGCTTCTAGATAGAGGGCCCATCTCTTGGGGGTTTTGAGGGTTTTGACTTAACAAACCCTAGAGGATGATTCGATGGTGAAATATTCCACCTAGCTTGTCCCAAGATTGGTCTTGGAGATGAAATACTCTCCCACACCATTCTAGTCAAATCTACATCAGTGCAAGAGGGTTCTACACCAGCCACAGGCACAGGAAGAGAAGGGGGGCACACCATTCTTTCAGGGAATCTCATTCCAAGGGATTGGAAGGGCTTCGATAGATTTTAGAACCTTGGTTTTCGTTGCAGGGGCTTGGCCATTATATCTAGTGCATTCCGGAGGAGTTTCATGGGCCATTTGGGTTATTTGATGCATTGGATGAATTGGAGAGGAGGGAAATTTTGAGATTCAGACCTATTTCGTTTGAGGAGGTTATACCTCAGATATGACCTGAGACTTCACCTAGTGACTTGTAGTGTCCCGATCTATCTTTATAGCAATTTTCAAGGCATTTGGAGGCCTCCTTCATTAGGGATGAAATTCTAGGGTTTGGCAGTTTTAGGAGGGTGCAACTCCATTGGAGGATTCAACATTTGAAGGAGTTTCCCTTGGTGTTTCGGTCTGAGATTTCAGGAGGGGATTCTACTTGTCTTGATATATAGTTCGACCTATTCAGCGTAGAATTTGGAGGTCTTTGACAGTAAGGGCGAATTATCTAGGGTTTCAGACATCCAGGGGGGCACACCATTCCTTTGAGGAGAGGCATATCCACGAGTTTGGGGAGGATCTTGGATATTTGAGCACCTGGGTTGTTCTTGCAGATACCTGATCTAATGTTCATCATCTTCATTGGAGCATTTGGACATATTTGGCAACAGGGCCGAGTTGTTGAGGTTATTCAGGGTTCCAGTAGGGAGTGGCATCCATCCATCTTGGGGGTTGACACTTCATACGACCTAGATATCCTTCTATTGGTATTCATGGTATATTAAGCCTTTGGAGGATTATTGTAGTATCTTCTTGGAGAATTTTGTAGTATCTCCTATTCTGTTATTGGATCCATCTGTTGAGCATTCTAGATCGACATCTTCACTGTATCAGGTTCTTATATTATTATGAATAAAATCAGATCTGAAGTGTTTTGGATTTTCTATCATATTGTTCATCTTACATATGGTTGAGGTATGTTCAATTATGGTATCTCTTGTTTATTGCTTCAACACACATATAAACCATCAGTAAAACCCTAAGCGTAACCTAAAGGATCACTATAAGCAAAGTGTTTGATGAAATACCACAACCACCAAAATTTTAAAAAGACACCCAAAACCGTGATGTTCCTAGCATATTGGCTTGGGAACATTACATACTTTATGTTATTAGTTGATTCTTATACAAGAATAACTACAATTTTCTTTCTCAAGAATAATTCATAAGCTTTTGAAAACTTTAAGATCTACAAGGAAATTGTTGAAAATGAAATGGATTCAAAAATCAAATGCTTGAGATTTGATAATGGAGGAGATTTCACTTCAAAGGAATTTATGGACTACTATAGCAGCCATGGAATACAAAAACAATTCTCCGTTGCTAGGACACCTCAACAAAATGGAGTTGTTGAGAGAAAGAAAATGACAGTACATGAAATGGCTTGAACAATGCTAATGGATTCCAAATTGACAAATATATTTTGGACATAGGTAGTGCATACAACATTTCACATTCAAAACAGAGTAATGCTCAGAAACAACACTGACAAAAATCCCTATGAGCTATGGAAAGGAAGACCAACAAATGTGAATCACTTCATAGTTTTTGGAAGCAAATGCTACATCAAAAGAGAAGATGGCAGAATGAGAAAGTTTGACTCTCGTGTGGACAAATGAGTACTTGTTGGTTACTCAAGTACAAGGAAATCATACAAGTGTTACAATATGAGATTGAACAAAGTTGTGGAAAACATCAACATAAAAATTGATGAAACAGGCAGACCAAAATCAAAGGAAGAAGAAAATGAATCAATGGAACAACCTTTTGAAGAAGAAGCATAAGATGAAAAAGAAGTAGAAGAGGAAGATGAAGAGAATCCTATAGAAGTAGAAGAGCAATTTCAACAAGTGTCTCCAAAGACACCTAGAAAACGAGTACAGAAGAATCATCCTTCATATCATATTATCAGAAATAAATATGCAAGAGTTGAGACTAGAAGAAGAATACGTTCACCAAAACAAACACACCTGGCACTCTTATCTACAATTGAACCAATCTGTTTTGAAGAATTCAACAAGGATGAATTTTGGAATAAGGCCATGGATGAAGAATTGGATCAAATAGAGAAAAATGACACTTGGGAATTGGTTCCAAGACCAAAGAATAAGAATGCGATCAACACAAAATGGATTTTCAGGAATAAATTGAATGAAGATGGACATGTTACAAGGAGCAAAGATATATTGGTATGTAAAGGATATGCACAGATTAAAGGAATCGACTTTGAAGAGACATTTGCCCCAGTTTCTAGAATGGAAGCAATCCATTTTATTTTATCTTATGCATTCTCCAAAAATATTAAAGTGTATCATATGGATGTAAAATCATCCTTTTTGAATGGGGAACTTGAAGAAGAAGTCTAAATTGAACAACCAGAAGGATTTCAGTTGTCAGAGAACACAGATTATGTGTGTAAATTAAAGAAGGCCTTGTATGGTCTAAAACAGGCTCTTAGAGCATGGTACTCTAGACTGGATAAGTATATACATCAGACAGGGTTTAGAAAAGGAAGTGTAGACAACAACCTCTACATCAAGGTAAGTCAAGCTAATATTTTATTAATTGAAGTTTATGTTGATGATATTATTTTTGGTAGTGATGATGACAGGTTAAGCCATAAATTTCCAAAGTATATGCATAATGAATTTGAAATGTCGTTACTTGGAGAACTATCCTTCTTTATGGGACTTCAGATAGGTCAAAGAAACCAAAGAATTTTTATTTCTCAAACCAAGTATATTAGAGAAATGCTAAAGAGGTTCAGAATGGAAGATTGCAAACCAATTATCACTCCCATGCAAATCAGTTGCAAGTTAAGAAAATATGATGATTCAAAGTCTACAAATCAGATGAAATACAGGTCAATGGTTGGAATCCTACTATATGTGACAACATCTAGACCAGATGTAATGCAGGCAGTTGGACATGTGGAACAATTTCAAGCAACACCAAAGGAATCACATGTATTAGCAGTGAAGATGATTTTCAGATATCTCAAAAGAATAGAAGAGTTTGGATTATGGTATCCAAAAGGAAAATATCTATCACTTATTGCCTACACGAATGCAGATTGGGCAGGTTGTATTGATGACTGATGAAGCACCAATGGAGCATTTTTCTACTTGGGTGAGTGTTTAGTATCATGGCTAAGCAAGAAAAAATCATCAATATCTTTATCTATAGCTGAGGCAGAGTATATTGCAGCAATATCATGTTGTACAGAGGTTATTTGGATGAAACAAAACTCTGACAGATATATAGGTTGATTATGATGATCCCATTACAATCTATTGTGATAATACAAGTGCCATCGGTATCTCAAAGAACTCGGTGATGCACTCCAAGACAAATCACATTCCAATCACATTAAAAATTCAGCTTGAAGAAGCGAAAAGAACAGAAGAAGTCATGAAGTCTCAGATAATGAAGAAAGAAGAAGAGGTTGAGAAGCTTGAAGAAGAAGTTGTTACATTGAGAAGTAAAATCGTCACAAGAACGTTGAAGAGACAAAAACATCCACATAAATTATAAAGAATGAAGAGAATCACTCTAGGTTGCTATAAAATAAGAAGGAAGAAATAGAAAGAGTTATGCATAAGTATCTCAAAAAACCCAGTGATGCACTCCAATATGAAGCACATTCCAATAAAGTATCACCTTCTATGGGAACAGGTTGCAGAGAAGAACACCAAAGTTGAATATGTGGGAACAAAAGAACAAGTGGCATACATCTTTACAAAACCACTTCCACGAGAAGCCCTTGAGTATCTTCACCAGAGACTATGAGTAATTTCTACTCCAAAATAAATGCTTTTGAATGATTATCTTATATGTCTTAGATGTACACGAGGAAGCACCATAAATAGGACATAGGGGGAGAGATTTATCAGATGCAAAGGTAAATTCTTGGAGAGAGAGCATAGAGGCATGTTTCCAAGGGCAGTGATTGTCACAAGGGAAGAATGAGCGATATGACTTCAGAGTGATACCCTTTGTCAAAGGGGGGGATATTATTCATATGAAGGGAAAGAGAGTAATCAGAGGCTTATAAACACAAAAACAAATCAAAGGCATGTAGACAGAGGGAGAATCCCTAAGGAGAGTTCATTCAGGGGGAGAAACCCCAAAGGGAGATACCCTTTGCTATTGATGACAAAGGGGGAGAGATAGAAACATTGATGAAGAGTATAAGCATGAATGTTATCATGACTAAGTGTTGCCATCAATGCCAAAGGGGGAGATTTCTAGACAATTGGCTTAGGTTGATGGATAGTTGGTATGGATTGTTAGTTGTCATTGATGTAAACCATTGGAGAGTGATACTGTATATTGATGTCAACCCTTATTTATTGATGTCAACCCTTGGAGAAATCCCGATAGTGAATTCCAGTAGCACAAAGGTTTGGGTAATGGACCCAAGTTTGTTTCATGTATAATGGTATGAATTTTAATATATTTTAAGGTAATACTATTCTATATGGATAGTACATGTCATTTCATTTCCATTGGTATGTGGAACGTCACATAACTCCTCACGGTTAGAGAGTTATGGCCATAAGAAGTTGGAGAACCCAGGTATGGGTAATGGATCCAAGTTTGTTTGATGGATAATGGTATGAGTTTTGATATATTTGTAGGTAATACTATTCTATATGGATAATACATTTCATTCCATTTCTGGTGGTATGTGTAACGTCAAATAACTCCTCGTGGTTTGAGAGTTATGACCTTACAAAGTTGGAGGACCCTCATATGTCATCTAGAAGCCTCAAAAGGTCAAAGTAGTCAAAGTGGTTTAAGAGATTTTAGAAGGTAAATAATAAAGTGAAGTGATGAAATAAATTATTTAAATAATAAATTTAATGGATAAATTAGAAGTGGGTTAACCCTAAAATAAGGAAAGTGGACAAAGTGACCTAGAAGATGTCTTTTAGGAAGCTACTTGGAATGTATAAATAAGAGGCAAGGATCTGTCATTTTAGATCAAACTTGAGAATATTGAATATATATAGGTGTATGTGGTAACCAAAGGATATCTAAGCCTAATTTCAAAGGGAAGGTGAAGAAAATAAGGTTAGAATTCAAGGGAGGTTAAATTCTTTTGATGATGCTTTCTAAGGTATGTTATTTACAGGTCATCTCACCATTTTCGCAATAATTTTATTTCTAGAATGATTCAGACAATGAAATTTATTTTCCATTGAGGAAACATATCCAAGTATCTTTGGTAATAAATTCATCTTGTGGGTCGTTTTACTTTTAGAGTTACACTCCGTGGAAAATAGGGTTTGTGGCTAGTCCTGAAACTAGTCTAAAACAAGTGTTTCGGGTAAAAATGTCATAACGTCTTCCTAACAGATCCAAATTCAGTAATAAAAAATGTGCTAGTTATAGTATGCTATGTAACATTTTTATATTTATTCAAAAAAATTCCTTGTGGGGCATGCTCTACAAGGTCTCTCTCTAGAATAAGCCAGAATTCAGAAAGGTATGCGATTTTTTCTATAACTCTTTTTCTGAGAGGTTCCAAGTAGTGACACTTGGAGGAGTTGCATAAAACACAATGAAGAAAATTTTGTATCAGTTTTAGATCTTTATTCATTACATGTACAAATTTATGTTTATTTCAAGTTAGGGTTGTTGACTAATCCAAAACTAGTCATGTGAGACTAAAGAAAAGTTTGATGAAAATGAAAGTCTCTTGTTGTTAAAGTTAAGGAAGGTTTGAAGGTATGTGATCATATAAAATCTGTCTATTACAGAGTTACAAATCATATTTGTATGATGAAATGGATGAGGGATTTTGGTTAAGATACATGTTGGGTACATGGTTGAGACAAGTAGTTGATGAGTTGGCACATACATGAGGTGTATAGTTGATTATGTTGGTACATATTGATGAGTCATAGTTGATGAGTAGTTGAAACATGATTGGTACACACTTGGTACATGGTTTGATGCACTTGTTTATGGTACAGGTTGATTACAGGTTTTTTGGTACAGGTTGGTGCATGGTTGATGCACTTGTTTATGGTATAGGTTGATTACAGATTGAGGTACATGTTGATGCATGGTTCAGATTTACTGGTACAGGTTTACAACGATATATCTCATAGTGATAGTGTGACAATGGTTCCATCATTCTACCTCTACTTCAGGGTGATTGGATGGGGCAAGGATAGGTGGTTGTAGCCACCTTTCGGTTGTAGTCGGAGAACATAGGGGGTTGTATCCTCCTTCTGGTTGTAGCCAGAGAATTTGGGAGTTAGATCTTCCCTCAGGTTGTAGCCTGAGAAATTAGGGGGTTGGATCCTCCTTCCAGTTGCAGCTGGAAAACAAAGGAAGTTGGTGCTTCCAATGAATGTAATTATTCAAGACATATAAGAAAAATCATTATGTGGTTTTCTCTCGCTTTGGGTTTCCACGTAAAACATTGGGGTACTATGTATGTGTATGATTGTTCATTTTTTCATTGCTCAATACAGGATGATAATTCTACATTGATATAACACTTGGATTATTTGGTTAAAAAGGATTATAATTTCTCTATTACTAATTCACCCCCCCTCTTAGTAATCCAACATAAATGTCGTCAATAGGAAATCAAACACACAAGTAATCTGCTAAAATATCGATATCAGAGAGGGGTAAAATGAAAAAGAAAAGGGAAGAACTTTGTAAGATATGGAATAGTCATAATTCGAATAGAAAAATGAACGAGGAGGGTTATCCTGATATAGTGCATGACCAGTCTAAGTATGAAATGAATCGACTAGAGATGGAAATGGCAGCAACCCGAACGACTCCCGAAATAAGACAAGGCATAGATTTTATAGAGGATAGATTGAACTCCTATCAATCGAAAGATGAACCTGAAATCATGGATTATGAAGAATCAGGACCAACGATAAGCACTTCTCTCACTCCAAAAACTAGCCTGCGAATAAAATGATTCCTCCAACAAAGACTTCAGATCGATGACCAATCTACAAGATTATGGTATAGAACCGACGAGCACGGAAACCTACAGGATGCAATCATTGTTGAGATAGAAAGAAATGAAATTGACAACATTCTCATCCAAATTAAGGATCTCACTGAATTGATGCCCTGCCAAATTTATTATCAAGATAAGAAAATAGTGACAGTCATGAACCGACACGACCATTGGACCGATGCTTAGTTGAGTATAATGATCAAAGTTCTCAAATTGAAGAGATACTTTTTGCAGTCAACAAGAAGTATTTATTCCTCAAGTAGTACCTAGTAATATATCTACCAACAGAAAAAGTGAAACAAGAAAACCCGATCGAGGATTGGACAACTCAACCCAAAATTGTGGTAACTCAAACACCATAGAAAGAAAATACATATAAAAAGACAATAAATATGGGATTAACCACATACCTCTGTACGAGGGAGATGAGGACCCAAAAAGACAATGGTTCGTGTGAGAATTTTTTTGGGATTCACAAACATCACCAATGAAGACAAATAGATTGCACAATTTGGAGCCACCCTCCGACACTGTGACCCGACATGGTTTATGAACTATACAACAAATAAGAATTGGAAAAATTTGGGCACAAAAGATAGTTTTCTATCATTTTTCAAAGTTCAATATGTCACACACTTGGCTACGCAAAAGTTAAAATAAATAAAGCAGTGACCAGGTGAGTTGGTACGAGATTATTATAAAAGATTCAAATATCTCTTGAGCTAAATTCCAATAGAAATCAACCAAAGCTTGCTAGTTCAGTGGTGAGTCATTGGTTTATTTCAATGGATCCGCTCACCATTACACTTGTATGAAATAACCACTTGAGAAGATGTGTTACAAAAGGAACAACGCATCGAGAAAGATGACAACAAGATGTTCACTGGAAGACTTGAAGAAAAAACAGAGGACTTACAACAAACTATAAAGAATCTGTCCATAAGAAGAAATGAACTTTGGTGCACTTCATGTTGTGAAGGAAATATGAAGGAAATGTGTAGCCTCAATGATCAACCACCAAAAAAAATAGATGCGCATAGAGTACAAGATCATAAATATTGTAACATATGCGAGGGTTTGACTGTTCATAATGTACAAGAGTTTCCACATAATTTGGGAAACACTAAGTGGTTCTACATCTGCAAAGATTCTAATCACAAAACATTGGAATTTTATTTTAACACATGAAATCAAACTAGTGTACAAATATTCTACCAAATAGAAGCCACTGATAACACTAACAATTACGGTAGAAGATATGACTACTATGGTCGAGGTCGAGGTCGAGGAGGTCGTGGTCGATTTTTTGGTTGAGGTCGAGGTTGAGCACGACCATACTGCTACAATTGCTAGAAATATGACCTCATTAGTCCAGATTTCCCAATGAAAGATAGAATTGACTTGAAATTTTGCAATATATGTGGTGTCGTTGATCACTCATTATAAGAGTGCCCAATATTACTCGACAAAATTATGACTAGAAAAAATGTAAATATCCTACACATAGTATCAAAAGAAGAAGTATTGAATTCAAAAAATTTAAATATCATCACAAGATATGGCACATGATGAGAACTTAAAAGTACCACATTACATGACTAACATAAATAAAATTATAGCTTCTTTCCAAATTTTGATAAAGAAGAACAAATTATGAAGGAACCTATTGGATTCTTTAAGCAAAACAATGGAAGACAAAATGAAGATATTCTACAATAATTCCTACAACTATTATAGGAAAATAGTCAATTGTTCGATTGCTATAACTACTAAATACAAAGAAGAAAAGAGGCCATCAAAGGATGTCAGACAACTCTCGTATAAGAATAAATATTATGATACATGTGTCAAGCTAGAAATCAATGAAGTTTTGATCAAACAAGTAGTTGTCTATTTTGGATATCAAGTCAATATCTTACCATGAGAAACTTGGATAAGACTAGGTCGACCTGCTTTAGAACCAACTCTAAACTATCTCAAACTTATGGATCAAATATTTATAGAGCCCATTGGTATACTCAGAATGTTAGGGACCTAACCCCTCACGTAGGTAGAATAATATATTCCGATGTAATAAAGGTCAATATTAATAAGGCCTAGAAATAAGGAAGAATAAGTCAAATGTAAGAAGACCTAATAGAATCTTCCACTTCTAGAAGGATATTCCTCTAGATGGTTCTTTTGATAGACATATTTAGTATAAATAGGAGTCGAGGGTATGATAACTGTTGTCTTGGATATTATTGTAATAGAGCTCTTCTCAATTGGAGGTTTTCCCCTCGAAGAGGAAAGTGAACATTGCTCTTAGTAATCGAAGTGCTCATTCTGGTGTTATTCTGATATCATTTTGGTGTTATTGTGGTGTTGTTCTGGTTATATTGTTGTTTATCTGCCATTTCTATCATTTTATTTCTATTCTGCATACTTTTTATATCTGGAATATTACAAGTGCTATCAGAGCACTTTCCTCGATAGAAAATTGTGGGTTAATTTTTTTTTCCAGGGTAGAGATGTATTCTGGTGTCTTTAAGCCATATAGATCTGCCATTACGCATATAAACCAATGGTTAAGGGATTCATACACACAATAAATACAAGTGGTACTTAACTGCACATCTATTGGTCGCCCTTGTAACCCATGTTGATACCCCTTCGATTGGTAGTGCATCAGACAACACCTGTGTACGGATCGACCTAGATTTCCTAAAGCCCTCTTTAGATAAAATGATCGGCCGCCTGACTACTATAGTGTCACCGAGAACAAAACTCGAGAAGATACTCTCTAGTAACTGGGTAGTCGGGTAGTATGGCTAAGGGAACGGTCTAGCCTCCTTAGTTGGTTCCCTAAGATATTGGGCTGAGTACTACTATTGGACCCCACACTTATATCAAAGAGCTATAGCACAAGGAAAACCCTTGTCTGTAGAAACCTTGAATACCTAACCCTTGGGGACGGAAACAAAAATAAAACAGACAAGATCTATTGCCGCGCAACTATGTTCGAGTTGCCAAATCACTACACATTTATTCCTAGTTAAGCATTTGGGCATTTCATCATTGCAGTATTCTTTAGAGTAGAGTATAACTCCGCAGGTGTAAAAAAAAAAGGTATGTAAATTTTTGCACCATTATTTGAGACCTATTCCATTGGATTTATTTCTTCGCCCTTATCACATTCATACCTATCATTTTTCAGAATTTTTTTTGACCCCACCTACCTCTTTTCAGCTCCCTTGTCATCATGGCCTATCCCTGTAGCCAAGACTTGGAAGCTTGGTTCAATACCTTGCAATCTAATTTCATAGAGACCCAACAAGAAGTGAGACAACTCAGTTCCAATATTTCCACCATCAATACAAATATGCAGTCCTCCATCGTCGCCTCAATCGCAGAACTCAAACAAGACATGACTACCTAGCTTGAATCTATCGTTTCGATGATATTCACCAATATGCATATCCCTGCAGATACCCCTTTATCTGACCCACCTTTGCATATTGAAGATGAAACTTTCTCTCATTCCCATAATTTTAAGCCCCATCACTTTCAACGTGACCTATGCCTTCCGTGGGTGGATGTGACCAAATTTGATGGCTCAGATCCCATTGGTTGGGTAACTCAAATGGAACATTATTTTTCTTTTTACGACATTACATATGACTTGGAAAAACTTCAATATGGTGTTCTCCATGTAGATCAAGAACATTGGCAATGGTGGCAATGGAGAAAAACTTCCTGTCAAGGGTATGTTGCTTGGACACACTTTGTGGAAGAGATTTATGAACACTTTGACACAGACACCAACCATTTAGGTCGTTTGACAAAGTTGAAACAATCTGGCACAGTGGAAGACTTTATAGTTTCTTTTGAGCGATTGGATTTTCATACAGAGGGCATGTCTGATGCTTTTTTCCGTAAATGTTTTATCAGTGGCCTCAAGGAGGATATTCGTGCCCATGTCCTCATGGATCGGCCTCATAGGTGGGTGGAGGCTACTAAACGAGCTAAGTAAGCACAACACATTTTCTCTTCTCAAAACTGAAAACCCTCATTTATTCCTTGCACTAAACCAGTAAATCCCACTCCTCCTTCTACTACACTAAAGATCCAAAAATTGACCAGGGACGAAACGGCTGAACACCAACTCAAAGGACTTTGTTATAATTGTGATGAAAAATATTTTTCAGGACACAAGTGTAAGGAACAAAATATTTTTATGGACATCTCGGAGGATGTTTCAGAATAGGGTGTTGAAGCCCCCCTTGTGTTTGAGTCACCTGAACCCACCAACATTTCCCCTCACTCAGACCCTCCCGAAGTAGAACCGATCATTTCCCTAAATTCTCTCATTGGATTCTCTTCTCCCCAAACCCTTAAACTAATTGGCTACATCAAGCATAGGAAGGTCATCAATCTTGTTGAAAATGGAAGAACCCATAATTTTATTCATCGCTGCATTGCCCAAGAAACTAATTTCTATATCCGTGCAGTCAATAATTTCCAAATCATGATTGCCAATGGCAGGTCCATGAAATGTGGAGGGTGTTGTGAAAATGTGTGTCTCCAAATTGGTGACTACCACCTGAAATATCATATGTTTTCTATCGACATGGGTGGTTGTGACATTGTGTTGGGTGCAGACTAGCTAAGGAATTTGGGTCCCATTCTTATGGATTTTAAGGAATTAACCATGCAATTCGACTAGGAAGGCCAACAATATAAGTTCCAAGGAATCACCTCTAGTTCCCCTGAGATCATTAGTTGATCCAGGTGGATATCGGGGGCCACCCACCTTTTCCAAATGGCTCAAAACAGTTTTTTGGCCATTTTGGCAATTTACTATTTTTAGCAGGTTTTCACTTCCGGGGCCATTTTGAGGGCCTAAATGAAGTTTTTTCGAGAGTTGAGGTTATTAATTATATCTGAAGGCATAATTGAGACCCAAAATGAATCTCCCTCGATGATACCTTTCAATGAGCTATCATACGCCTAAAAGCTTGAGATCATTATGCAAAAGTTTAGGTGACCGAGTTGATGCCAACACCCAAACGGGAGATACATGACTTTAGCTTCATCTCTAGGGTTAGGTTTTGGATGCCTAGGACTTTTGGCATCTGTCTGTTAACAAAACATATACGAGACTCATTGTGTCATCTTCTTGCGAATCACTGAGTAGCGGAGTCATCTCTTCTTGGAGATAAATTTGCCACCATTCTAAAGCGAGTCTTTCACTCTGTGTTTTCTGGTCTGTACCTTTCTTTGATTAATAAATCATGTATTCGTATATCTGTGTTTTATAGTTTATCTCACGATACATTTATGTTATATTATTGAATATCTTCAATATCTCTATGCATTTCTTTATTATATCTAAACTCTCATTTAGGTAGAAAATAATCCGGATCCCGGTGGTATCAGAGCAGGGCTGCTCTTGATCATTTTTCGGTGAATGTACCTGACGACGTCCGAGTATAGCAAGCTGGGTATCAAGCTTGTCTCTCTATAATACAATCTCTCTCTCACACCAAATAAACCCTCAATGTGGAAGAAAAGAAAAATTAAGCGGAAGCGAGAATGATCCTATGATTACATTGCCAGAGAGCAAGCTCTCACAGCGACAGGAGGGGCCGAAATGAAGGAGAATTTTCCCACATCCTTCTTTTGCCGATAGCATGGAAGCATCTTCATCAGCGACCACTTTGGAGGCACCTCACCTTTCCAGGTGCGGAGTTAATTTTGATATTCCCGTGTTTGAAGGTCAAATAAATGCAGATACCCTAGATAAATGGTTAATCTGTTAGAGGTTTTTCTGTTCATAATTTTTTCAGACCAGGAAAATATCACCTTTGCACTCCTTAAGAAGGTTCTCCATGTCAAACATTGGTGGGAAACTAACTTGGGGCATTCCCTGAAGGAATCTGGATATATGAGACCAGCCCACTTGGGATTTTTGTGGATCTTGGTAAAGGAGCGATTACTACCACATTGGAAACTATGAGGAACAATACATAGAATGGACCACCCACTGACGAGAGAGGGCCAAGCAGGTTCTGAGTTCTGATACCTTCCTTACCTGCGCACCAAGCTAGGTATCCAAAGACTCACGAATGACACATTTGGTTCTGAAACTGTGGGGCTCTACGGATACATCCAAACTGAAATGGATTTACGGACATCCTCATCACTTTCGGTGTTGCCTATATCGAGTATGTTGTTAAAATCGGGCAGAGATTTAAGCACCGGAACAAGTGGGATTTTGGGTCCGCAAATCCACAACAAGCAAAGTATGACAAGACAACCCAAACAAACGGTCTCCCGAAAGCCGGTCAAAGCCACGGAAAAGAAGGTTCACCGGAAGACAAAGAAGGACGCCGGAAGATGGTGCGATTTCCACCAGCATAACAACCGATGAATGTCGCTCAAAAGCAGTCATTGGTGGCTGAGATCAAAGACAAGGGCCAAACCTGATTGAGAATCTGATTCTGAAAATCGCAGTAAAGGCGGATCGTAAAGCGGACCCACTATTTATTTAATACATTGAGTCACCACGACTAATTCAACTGAAGAACCAATAGATTGAGAGGAAGGGGGGCGCCTTTTCATTCTAAAATGTGTGAATTGAAGGGGACCCGTACATTTATTGTTATTAGCGGAAAGACCTAAATACCAGTGCGTCAAAGCGGTTCAGGATTCTTTGACAACACCACACTCTTAACCATACAACATTGGGTGGCTTCTGCATGGGGCCGAGATCTCCGTTAATATTGACCGGTGTCGATTGTCATCTGACATCCAACCCTTCAAGGATGAGGTATTATGTGATGTTACCCCATGGATGTCGTGATGTTCTCTTAAGATGACCATATATGTGGAAACACCATGCTATCCTATAGAGTCCTGACCCGTGAGTGTCATTATTACTCGGTCATCTCTCTGAGGATGCAGTGGTTCCAACTATTGTCCCAGCTAAAAATTACTGCAAGGTAGTATCTCATACTAGAAATTCATCTTCTCCACAATCTATTCAAGGGTGAACAAAAGGAATCTGCAGCCACCACAGTGACCCGGCTTCTTCTATCCAGCGAGAAGCGTTGATGAGTTTAACGGCCAAAGAGCGAATTTATACGCACGGTCATCTAAAATAACTTGAGGCCCGGTTAAAATTTCAAACCTTCGATACGGGTTCATTGGCGAGATTTCCACAACTAAAGCGTGACTTCTCCGGCCAAGACAAGTAGCTCACCAGGAATGCAGATTCAACAAATGTTTTCCATCTTGGGAACTCCAGCAATGGAGACCATTGCTTCCTAAGAGGGAGGATTGATCCAGTGGATATCCGGGGGCCCACCCACCTTTTCCAAATGGCTGAAAACAGTTTTTAGCCATTTGGAATTTGCACTATTTTTTAGCGGGTTTTCACTTCCGGGGCCATTTGAAGGCCTAAATGAAGTTTTTGAGATCAGGGTTCTCAATGATATTTGAAGGCATGATTGAGCCCCAAAATGAATCTCACCGATGATACCTTTCTAACGAGCTATCACGTACTAAAGCGGAGATCATATGCAAAAGTTACGACCAGAAGTTGATGCATAACACAGCGGGGCCCACATGACTTTTGGCGCTTCATCTCCTAGGGTTAGGTTTTTGGATACTAGGACTTTTTGACATTTCCCATCTATTGTAAAAAGACGCCGAGGCCTCATTGTAATCATCTTCTGCGAATGCAAGTGGCGAAATCCACATCTCTTCTTCGAGGAGATAAGTTGCCACCATTCTAGCGAGGTCTTTCACTCTGTATTTTATAGTCTGTACATTTCTTTGATTAATGAAAATCGTGTATTCTGTATATCGTGTTTATGGTTGCATCTCGATACATTTATGTTATATTATTGAATACTCACTTAATATCTACATTGCATTTCTTTATTATATCTGCTCTCTCATTTCGTGCGAAAATAATCTGGATCATTGGTTCCATCACATGGAAAGATGCTAAAAAAGGTCATTCAGGTGTTGTGCCCAACTCCATGCCATGAATCGTGTATTACTGTATATCTGTGTTTATGGTTGCATCTCTGATACATTTATGTTATATTATTGAATATCTGCAATATCTCTGTGCATTTCTTTATTATATCTCTGCTCTCATTTCGTGCCGAAAATAATCTGGATCATTAGTTCCCATCACATGGAAAAGATGCTAAAAAAAGGTCATTCCAGTGTTATTGCCCAACTCCATGCCATACAAGCAACTGATACACCCTCTGTGCCACAAGACCTCCAATCCATCCTCTCTAAACATCAAGTGGTTTTTTCCACTCCCCAGGGACTCCCTCCTTCCCATGGTGTTCATGATCATTCTATTCCCTTTTTCCTAGGAAGCCTTCCTCCCAATATTCGTCCCTATCATCACCCCTTTTCCCAAAAAAATGAAATTGAGAAAATGGTTCAAGAACTCCTTAATGAAGGTGTTATCCGCCCTAGTACGAGCCCCTACTCTTTTCCTGTGGTCATGGTCATGAATTAAAAAGGTTCTTGGTGCATGTGTCCTCATTTATGCACCCTCAAAAAACTCACCATTAAAGACAAATTTCCCATTCCTGTCATTGATGACCTCTTGGATAATTGAGTGGTGCCCATTTCTTCACTAAACTTGATATTCGTTCTGGCTACCACTAGATCCGTATGAAAGAGGCAGAAATTCCTAAGACTTCCTTTAGAACTCATGAGGGCCACTATGATTTTTTGGTCATGCCCTTTGGTTTGTGTAATGCTCCGTCTACTTTCCAAAGCCTCAAGAATCACGTCTTCCGTCCTTTTCTCTGTAATTTTGTCTTAGTTTTCTTTGAAGATATCCTTATCTATAGAAAAACCTGGATAGACAATCTTGCTCACAAGGATCAAGTTCTCCATCTACTCTCTTAGCACCAACTTTTTCTAAAACAATCTAAATGTGCTTTTGGCGCCTCAAAATTTGAATACTTGGGTCATCTTGTTGGCAAGCACACTATCAGGGTGGATCCTAAAAAGATTGAAGCTATGCAAGACTGGATTCACCCAAAGACTCTCAAAATCTTGCATGGATTTCTAGGATTAATAGGTCATTATTATGAGTTTGTTAAGAAGTATGGAAAGATTGCACCCCCTCTCACTGCACTCCTTAAAAATAATTCTTTCACTTGGACTCCCGTAGCTTCTTAGGATTTTCAAACCTTGAATATGGTCATGTGCACCACTCCAGTCTTGACACTTCCTGATTTCACAAAAACCTTTTTCCTAGAATGTGATGCTTCATGAAAAGGAATTTGTGCCGTCCTTATGCAAGAGGGTCGACCTTTGGCCTTTACCAGCAAACAAATGTCTGAACAAAATTTGGGAAAATCAATCTATGAAAAGGAAATGTTGTCTATCTTGCATGTCGTTGATCTTTGGCACCCTTATCTATTGGGGAAACGCTTCCAAATTAAGACTGATCATCAAAGCCTCAAGTATTTTATGGAACAATGCATTTCCTCCCCAGAGCAAAAAAAATGGGTGACTAAGATCTTTGGATATGATTATGAGATCATTTACAAGAAAAGCAAAGACAATGTGGTTGCGGATGCACTTTCCCGAAAATATGAAGTTGAAGGGTCCCTTTTTTCTCTCTCCTTCATTGTACAAGATTGGCTCTAGGCCATTCTCCAGGGATGGCTACACGATCCCAAAAGTTAACATCTGATACAACAATTGCAGTCCAATTCTCTAGTTTCCCCAGGGTACTCTTGGCTCCATGATGAGCTTCGATACAAAGGTTGTTTGTATTTAAGTATATAGTCAAAACTTAAATCAATGGTACTTTATGAGCTTCATGCTACATCCACAGCAGAGCACTCAGGGTTTACCAAAACCTATGACAGGGTCGAACGTTCTTTCTTTTGGGAGGGTATGAAACAGGACGTTCATATTTTTGTGGATGAATGTGATGTGTGTCAATGCCACAAGGGAGAAACACTCAAATCTCCTGGCACACTACAACTGCTTTCGATTCCACTTGCTATTTGGTGAGATATCTCTATGGATTTTATTGTAGGATTACCTAAATCAAGCAATAAATTAATCATCATGGTGGTCGTTGATCTCCTTTCCAAGTATGCTCATTTATGTGCTCTTCAACACCCATTTACAACATCCACTGTGGCCCAAATTTTCATGGATCAAGTCTTCAATCTTCATGGCATGCCACATTCTATTGTTTCTGATCACGACCCAACTTTCACGAGAAATTTTTGGCAAGAAATGTTCAAGTGACAAGGCACCCAATTGCATCTTAGCACAACTTATCATCCTGAGAATGATGGTCAGATTGAAGTTATCAACAAGTGTTTGGAAACATATTTGAGGTGTTTTGCATCGGAAAAGATAAATCAGTGGGCTCAGTGGTTTCCACTAGCTGAATGGTGGTACAATACTTCATACCATAAAACTACCCCCATGACTCCTTTTGAAGTAGTATATGGAAAAAAATCCACCTTCAGTTCTCTCGTAATTACCAGGTGTCTCAAAGGTCCAGGCGGTGGATCAAACACTTACAGTTTGAGAGGCTATTTTATGTACCCTCAAAGAGAATTTGATCATGGCCCATAATCACATGAAGAAAAAAACAGATCAAGGTTTCTCTGAACGTCAATTTGCAGAAGGGGATCAGGTGTTTCTTTGACTGCAACCTTACAAGCAAAATTCCCTCAAGGCTGACCATTGTCAGAAACTGGCACCCAAATTTTATGGTCCTTATACCATTCTCAAGTGTGTGGGACAAGTGGATTATCAGTTAGCTTTTCCCAGTCATTCTAAGCTACATCCTATTTTTCATGTTTCCTTCTTAAAGAAGGTAATTGGAACTCAGTTCCAAACTCAAACCAACCTTCCCAGGTTGGATGAAGAAGGATCCATTTGGCTACAACCAGAAGCGGTTTTGGTCTAGCGTGAGCGTTGCCTGCATCAACGAACCATCAAGGAAGTTTTAGTCCAGTGGAAAGATACAACCCCAATAGATGCCACTTGAGAACCAACTACAATTCTGCAACAATTTCCACATCTCAAGCCTCAAGGACAAGGATGTTTTTAAAGGGGAGGACATGTTAGGGACCTAACCCCTGACGTAGGTAGAATAATATATTCTGATGTAATAAAGGTCAATATTAATAAGGCCTAGCAATAAGGAGGAATAAGTTGAATGTAAGAAGACCTAATAGAATATTCCTCTTCTAGAAGGATCTTGCTCTTCTAGAAGGATCTTCCTCTAGATGGTTCTTTTGATAGACATATTTAGTATAAATAGGAGTCGAGGGTATGAGAACTGTTGTCTTGGATATTATTGTAATAGAGATCTGCTCAACTGGAGGTTTCCCCCTCAAAGAGGCAAGTGAACATTTCTCTCAGTAATCAAAGTTCTCATTTTGGTGTTATTCTGATATCATTTTGGTGTTATTGTGGTGTTTTTCTGGTTATATTGTTGTTTATATGCCATTTCTAGCATTTTATTTCTGTTCTGCATACTTTTTATATATCGAATATTACACAGAAACATGGACACTCAAATAATGGGTATTCCAAACATGAACATTGAAAGACTTTGAATTTAATCCCGAAGAGGAAAACCTGAAATAAGTAGCACAAGAAATCACAAACTTCTTAGAAAATCCAACACCAACTTCACATAAATAAAAAGGGAATACGAAGATGAAAGGCTAGTCGACATTGTACATCACAACGTAACAACAAAAAATTATCCATGGGCACAATCACAACGTATTGTACATTTTTCAAACGGAAAGGTTCTTGGATCGGTTGCATGCATTGTCTACATTGATGGTACATTTGATATATTTCATGTTGGTATTCTTACAAATAAAAATGTCAGACCACAAAAGGTTTCATTATATGTTGCGTTGGAAGTTTTATTAGAAACAAAGATACACGATGGTCGATCTAGTTGATGATGCAATCGATGTCGAGGGACAACGTCGAAGGAGTGATATGACAAAGTTGAAGTCGAGCGTTAATACATTTTTTTTGGTCGAGTCGAGATTTTTGAGCTTCAGGATGAAGTTGAAGTCGAGCAATCAATGATTTTTTTTTTTGGTAGTCATGATTTTTGAGCTTCTGAGGAAGTCGAAGGTGATTTTCTGGTCAAATTCTGTGATTTAACTCGAACATTATGAAGAATATGTGGAACCAAATATAATCCCTCGTGTGGATTTCATGCTTTTCCTAACTACTCTAAGGAGTACGCTGCTCAACATACTGGACGTGCCAAGGAGAGACATTGTCTATTTGCAACTGAAGTATGTCAATTGGTCAACATTGAATCGACTAAATATTCAATCCAATACGAAGAAGCTAACCTGAATACTACAATAAGTATGCCTGCACCAATGAAGAATCACACATTGGGTCGACTTAGTGTTCTTCATGACTAAGGGTCGCTTGGTCGTCTTAGTAATTGCATATGCTTTAGAAGTAACGTTCATTCATCTTTATTTTTTCAAGTTTATTTTAATATGGGATGGCTAAAAGTAAAAGTTATGCAAAAGACAATCATGTTATAAATAGTGTTTAAAGAAGCATCAAAGTAAGTAGTCTATATAATGAAAAATATTAACGAAGTGAAATGTACAAAAAGGACTCTACGAAGGATAAGTTAGTCAAGTCAGAAAAACATTAAAACGGAAAAATGTTGTCATATTTCGAAAATTGAGTTTGTGTTTAAAGAAAGGAGGGGGTTAAATGTGCATATTCTTTGAAGGAAGGTGATCTCCTCCACCATTTTAATATGAGTTGGATAGGTATCTCACCAATTACCCTTCAGAAGAGTCTAAATTGCAGATTCCAGAAGAAACACAACCATGACTGACAACAACAACAAAAGAAGATTGATGAGCAACAAAGCATTGAGTGTCTATCAACAGATTTGAGCAAAATAAAGTATCGATGATGAACATGTTGGTAGAAGTTAAAGGCATCCAAGAGAGACATATCTTAACAAACACACACACAAGAGCTTCAAATACAATATGATGACAAAATAACTTTTGAATTGATTGAGCCCCTTGGTATAAAAGTGGCATAATAATTCTTGAGTTGTGACCTCCGAAGCCAAAAAGCAGAGAAATGGTAGGTTGGCCGTAGCATGGAGCTCCATTGTAGGTTGTTGTGCAGGTGCGATATGAGCCCAAGATGAGCCACTCATCACTACAAAGGCACCATAGAGAAGTGTAACAATAGGATCAAGCGAACCATTGTTCGGTGGCAGCAAAGTGTTGCGAGACTCATTGATGACACATACCTCTACCAAATTGAAGACAAAGGCTAAAGTGTAACAAATCATTAGTTATATGCACACTTGCTCGAGATGAGAAAGTAATTGAATGTGGGGGATATGTTGAGGGGGGATCTTAAGCCCTAATAGTCATCACATATATCTTATTAGACATTAGACTACATGATAATGTGTAATAAAGTAAGAATATATCTAACAAGTGGTAAWTGTAACTAAACAAAGGATTAGTTGGAGCAGGTGCAACCACTCCAAGCATTTACCTATTGTATAAATAACCCTAAATATGGAATACAGACTTGGAATGGAATTCCTTCCCCACATTTGTCTCCTTCTTTCTAGGGATGTGTAATGTGTGTGTTTTTGTTGTGTGTTCCAATGTAGTCTCTCTCTTGCACGTGTGCCTCATTTTTCTGGACTACAACAACTAGTGAGCTAGGATATTATAGGATAGAGTGTTTGCGTGATTATTAGGCCAGAGATCATTGATGATAAAGGGTCAACAATCCTATCATTGTAATATGTAAGCACACTCTTATTATTAATAAAAATACATCATTGTTGCAGACCAACCAGACAAAAAGAGTATGGGGAGGATATAACTCCACTAAAAGGGAAAGGGGGGATAAGAGTCTAGGAAGAGGGGCTAAGCCAAGGGCACTTAAGCCCAAGGGAATATTACAATAATATATCCTAAAGTCTAATTATATGATATTTTATCCTAAGTCCCTAAGGATGGGGAAACTATCACCAAGTGGGGGAAAGTGGGATAGGATAGTTCCCAACATGACACGTGTCAAGTTGGGGACATGAAAATGTAAAGTGGGAAATTGTTGAATTCCTAGGATTCCCATCATTCTTACCATGAATCCTACGATTCATACCTTTCAACCATCCATATTTGGTACTTGTAATTGGAATTATTTGGAGCTGATGGTAATCATTAAATCTAGGTAATTAGAGATTAAGAAGAAGGTTGTCAGGCCTATGTGCATTTTGAAGAAGTAGGTTGTCAGGCCTATGTTCATTTTGAAGAAGCGGGTTGTCAATCCCTTGAGCATTCTCTCTAGGGGAGAGAATTGCTAGGAATTTTTTCCCTACATGCTAGGTTGCAACTATAGATATCTTAGACTTCATGTTCATCCTATTATTGAATCCCCGAAAGGGAATTAAGATAGTTAAATGATTGCTAAGAAGAGAAGGGGTACACTTCTTGGGGTGGGACAGGGTATGGGGAATGAGATGATGTAGACTGGTTGCTAGATTTGGAACCTTAGTTTGAGAATTTATACTATTTGCTAAACCTTAGCATGGGTTAGGAATCCTTTTCTCTGGTGGAGTTATAGCCCCATCTCAGGGGTGACTCACTACTAAGAGTTTATGAGAAGTGTGGTTTATGGATGAGAGGAACTTCTAAGGTCTGCAAAAAGTTAGTGATTTATTACAAAAGATAAGTGATATTCTTATATGAATTATTCAACTAAGTATTGTGCATATTTATGTTAATTATATGGTGTTGTAATTGTATTTACATGTTGTTTATTGTGTGTGTAATATACTTAATTATGTTTGTTGTAGTTATACACAATCAGGGAATGGTTTGTATGTGTTGCATAACTACATATTTGTTCATATGCGAGGCATTTTCATTAAGTAATAAATGGTATCAAAGAGTTAGAATTGTTGAGTGGCATGGCCCAACTTGGGGCTAAGGATGCTACAATGTGGTATCAAAGCTAATTATTCAAGTTTGCAATAACAAGGGAGATTATAAAATGGTATCTGAGCTAAGAATAGAGGTAATGGGACTCAACTAGGTTGTTGGATACATTACAGAATGGTATCAGAGAAAAAAATTATGGGTTGATGGTAATGTTGTACATTGCAAAGTGGTATCAGTGCTCCAGTTCGACACTGAGCATGCATTAGCCAGATAGCAGAGCATTGAAGATAAATTCGTTGGTTAAAATTTCTGAGGCGTCTGTAAATTGTTTGTTAAAATTACCCAAGGAAAAGTTCAAAGAATGTATACAAACTGTTTTATAAAATTACTCTTGCGAATTTTGGGGAAGTTCATGAGTAATTGAAGAAAATTCAACCCAAAGATTAAAAATACCGAATTTAAATCTCTAATTGGGAATTTTGGGGCCTATAGTTGATCTAGGAGAATCTCGGTGGCCACCCACCTTGTCCAACTGGCTCAAAACATTTTTTTAGAAACTTACTATTTTTAACAATTTTTCGGTTCCTGAACTTTCAGAGGCATTTTGAGGGCATAAACGACATTTTTTCATGATCCAACACCTCAAATTTATCCTAAGGATTTGATTGAGCCCCCTAACTGAATCTCCTCGTCAATACCTTTCCAATGAGCTATCATGCGCCCTAAACAAAGATCGTATGCAAAAGTTAAAACCCTGGGAAGTTGATGTACTAATTTTGGCGCTTCATCTCCTAGGGTTAGGTTTTTTGATGTCTATGGTTTTGAAATTCATGTTTATTGTAAAAATTCCTTCAGAGCCTCATTATAATCATCTTCTTGTGAATGATTTTATCCATCACATCTCTTCTCAGAGATAAGCTGCCACCATTCTAGCAAGCTTGTTTTCAGTCTGCATTTTACAGTTTTTAACATATTTCTTATTTAATGTAAGCCAAGTTTTACTGTATCCCGTGTCTCTGTGTTAATATCATAAATCTATGGTTTCCTTCTTTTTTTTAATGCATGTCCATGACGTGGTCAGTATATAAATAGTTGGGTCTCGAGCTTGCTTCTCTTGAGGACAAATTCTCTCAAATGCCCAAGAAACCATCCATGGCAGGAGAGAAAATAAATACGATGGGACAAGAGATCCTTTAAAAATGTTTCTCGAGGAATCCTTGAGCGACATAGGAATGATATGATGGAAAAATTTGCACAAATCCTTTGACGATTTCCTACAAGCGACACATCCACCACAAGCAGAGGCGCCACCCCCTTCAAGGAACATATCAATTTTGATATTTCTATATTTGAATGTCAAATAGATGTCAATGTTGTAGATAAATGGTTAAACCTTCTAGAAGGGTATTTTTTTGTCCACAACGTTTTCAATAGAGAAAATATTACATTTGCGCTCTTCAAGGCCATCCCCCATGTCAAATATTGGTGGGAGACTTTTTGTGAGAAAAAGGAAATAGAGGGTTCCACATTATTTGCAGTTGCACCCACTTCGGGTTCCTTCAGGGATGCTATTAAGGAACAATACTACCCTATTGGAAGTTATGATGACTTGTATATAAGATGGACCACACTGTGGCATGAAAGAGACCAAACAGTGCCAGATTTCACTAATTTCTTCCATACCTTGTGCAACAAGATGGGTATCAAATATTATGGGAGACATCTAGTGATCAAGTACCACAACGTTCTGCATAGATACATTTAGAAAAAAATGGAGTTTTTGGACATCTCATCCTTGGGAAAAACCTATCGATATGTCATAAAAATCAAGTAGAAGTTGAAATAAAATATGTGGAAGTTTGGGTCTAGAAACCCCTTACAGTAGAAGAAGGGAAAGGGCAGCCCCAACCCATAGAACAAAGGATAGAGAAAATATGGGAAACTTCAAGACAACCAGTCCAAGCCGCAAAAAAAGAAGGACAATGGGAAGATGAAGAAAGATACCAGGAAGTGGTGTGACTTCCATAAGAGCCTCTGGCATAACACTATTGATTTCTTCTCAAATTAGTCATTGGTGGCAGAGGTAAAAGCGTCTGAATCAGATGCTGGTTCCAACTCTGAGTCAGAACCAGAAAAGGGGAGATGGATCATTGACACAAAAACCAATGCCACCATTTATACCACTAAGATCCAACCTGATGAACCTGAAGAGACATATGAAGGAGAGCACCTCTTTCATTCACAGATGTGGGTAAAAGGCACTCTATTTCACTTCATTGTTGATAGTGGTAGCCAGAAGAAACTCATCTCAACAAAGGTTGTCAAGTGGCTAGCCCTGCCAACAATGCTGCACCCACAACCCTACACCATTAGATGGATTTGTAAAGAAAGCAATCTTTGTGTCAGCCAACAATGTTGCTCGTCATATGGCATCAAGCCATTCAAAGATGAGGTGTTGTGTGATGTTTCTACCCTTGAAGTTTGTGATGTTATTTTGTGCCAAACTTGTTTATGGAAACTTCATGTTGTCTATGAGTAAAGGAATCATAGTGTTATTATTACTTTGAACAAGAAATTGTATAGGATACCCAAGGTAGTCCCACCTAGTGCTATTTCCTTGATATCTTCCAAGCAATGCAGGAAGGTCATTTCTCAGACCGGGAAGTTTGTCTTCTTCGTGATTTTATCTCATAGTGAGAGAAAGGGTGTAGCCACATCCATGGCCTCTATGGAAAACCTCTCCATGCAATAGAAGCAAGTGGATAAGGTCATGGAAGAATACAAAGAAATATTCTCATCACCTACTGGGGTACCTCTGCACTTCCAGGTCAAGCATCCCATCGATCTAACCCCTGACGCATCGTTGCCCAATGATCCAGTCTATCATTGCTCTCTCTTAGAAAATAAGGATATCAAGCTTCATATCCAAGAAATTCTCCACAAGGGGCAGATCCAACCCAACTCATCACTTTTTGGAAGCCCAATCGTGTTGGTGCAGAATAAATATGGGACTTGGAGACTCTACATTGTTTATCGGGATCTAAATAAAACCACAGTCAGGAACCGATACCTGATTCCCCAAATCAATTATCTCCTTGATCAACTCAAGGGGGGAAAATACTTTAGTAAGATTTATCTGAACTCTGGCTACCATTAGATCCCAATAGAACCGACAAATGTATGGAAAACTACCTTCAAGTGAAAAGAAGGTATTTTTGAATGGTTGGTCATGCCATTTGGTTTGACAAATGCCCCAACAAATTTCATGAGGATGATGGATAATATATTGCATCCTTTCACTAATTCTTTTATGGTGGTGTACCTGGCTAACATCCTCGTCTACAAAAAGACTTGGGAAGAACACTTGCAACATATTTAACAGGTTCTACACACCTTGCGACAACACACACTATATGCCAAATTGGAAAAATGATCTTTTGGCATGGATAGGGTCTAGTACCTAGGATACATTGTTGATGTGCATGGTGTGCATGTTTATCCAACCAAGTTCCAAGTCATCTGTGAATGGCTAGCCCCAACCATGCTCACTGAGATTCAAAGCTTCTTAGGCCTTTCCAATTTCTATAGAATGTTCATGTTTGGATTCTCCCATATTGCATGGGCCCTCAGACAAATAACCAAAGGTGGTGGTAAGGAAAAATGTCTGTGGGGCCTGTCCCAACAGAAAGAATTCGATGATCTGAAGAAACGCTTGTGCTCCGCCGCATTGCTTTCATTCCCTGACCTGCAACTTCCCTTTGAGATCAAGACAGATGCCTCAAACTATGTTGTGGGCACAGTCATCACTCAACATGACCACCCCGAGGCCTATCATAGTGAGACACTATCATATTCCATTCATAAGTTCCCTACTTATGAAAAATAAATGTACTCCATTGTGCAAGCCTACCGCCAATGGAGGCATCACATTCTCGGGAAGGAGACATTCATCCACACTGATCATAAGCCACTTTAGTTCATAAAGACAGAAGGAAAATTGTAGAAATACTGCCATAAGAAGTGGTCCACATATCTGGAGAAGTTCCACCTCAACATCAAGTATAAAATAGGAAGTACCAATAGATTTGTTGATTACCTCAGTCGACCTCCAATCTTGAAACTCACCACAGTGCTCAATTCTTTTGTCCATGAGACCTACATATGGCCACACCTCTATGAGATAGATCCTGACTTCGCCAACACCTACCAAATGTTGGGTGCAAACACAACTGCCACCAATTTCCATCTTCAGGATGGGTTTTTGTGCCATCTGGGCCATCTATCTGTTCCATCAAGTGAGTGAGAAAATATGATTTGGGAATCCCATTACAGTCGGGTGGCAGGACACTTCAGCATGGAAAAGACAGTAGCAGTATTGTAGCAACATTTATACTGGCCAAAACTTTGACAGGATGTCAAAAAGTATATCTGGTCCTGCACTGCCTGCATTATTGTATAACTGACCATTAAGAAACAAGGCCTGTACACTCCTCTTTCTACTCCTGTCAGGCCCTGGGAATCCATCTCGATGTAATACATGTCGGGACTTCCATCCACCAAGCAGGGAAATGACTATGTTTTTTTGGTTGTTAATCACTTTTCCAAGATGGCAATTCTGGTTGCCTACAATAAGAGCATCATAGTGGAGGCCACTTCCAAGATCTTCTTTGAACGACTGTGGGTACACTTTGGGATCCCACAAACAATTATCTTAGATCGGGATAGCCAATTCCACAACACATTCTGGTCGAGCCTCTGGTTATTGTTGGACACCAAGGTCATCAATTCCATTGCCTTTCACCCCCAGACTAATGGCCAAACTGAGGTCGTCAACCGGATGATCATGCCCATATTGTGCATGCAATTACAAGTACCCATGTACATGGGATGAGAGTCTTCCTTATGTTCACCACAAGTACAACAGATCCATACATGTAGGTTCTAAACTTGTACAATATCTACTGCAAACATATATTCAAAAAAGAACAAAAAATATACAATGGAAAATACATACATTACACAAAGTTTTTTCCCCTAGAAACCCAAACTGGGAAAACCAACATATTCTATATTCATTCATTGTGATACATTGTTTACAATACAATATACATATAGGAGCCAATGACATCAAAAACCATAACCCAATGACCTGGATTAGTCCAAAACCCTAATTCCTTAACCAGAAATAGAAAACCATTGGAAAAAACCATGTGCTGAAAAACCACCTAAATATGTGACACGTTTCCTGAGGCAGGTGAAACATTTCCTGAGGTAGATTTTTTTTCAGGGGAGATGCTCCCAAACCCCTGTGAAGATGGCGTAGATTCTCAAACACTACTACTCGTGCAAAGAATATAACACATACCCAACATTCCCCCACTTTTTGTTTTCTTTTCATACAGTGGGTTACAGGGTTACATAGTCAACAATCCAGGGCAACAATGCCCATGGATCCTCTACACCAAGAGAACTTCTCAGTGCTCATAGATTTTGTTAATGACTCCGAAAAATTCTTCAAAGTGTCTACCTTAATCAGTGATACTTTATTTTCTTCAATCATGTCTCTCACAAAGTGATATTGAACATCAATATGCTTTGTCTTTGAATGATAAGCCAGGTTCTTTGCCAGGAAAATTGCACTATGACTGTCATACTCTATCCTTACATGTTGTTGTACCAACCCAATACCTGAACACAATATTTGTAACCATAATCCTTCCTTACTTGCATGAGTGGTTTCCATGTATTCATCTTCTGTAGTTGAAAGTGTCGCTACAACTTGTCTTTTTCTCATCCAACTTATTGCTCCTCCAAACAGGTTAAACACATACCCGCTTGTAGATCTCCTACGATCCANAATCAGTGATACTTTATTTTCTTCAATCATGTCTCTCACAAAGTGATATTGAACATCAATATGCTTTGTCTTTGAATGATAAGCCAGGTTCTTTGCCAGGAAAATTGCACTATGACTGTCATACTCTATCCTTACATGTTGTTGTACCAACCCAATACCTGAACACAATATTTGTAACCATAATCCTTCCTTACTTGCATGAGTGGTTTCCATGTATTCATCTTCTGTAGTTGAAAGTGTCGCTACAACTTGTCTTTTTCTCATCCAACTTATTGCTCCTCCAAACAGGTTAAACACATACCCGCTTGTAGATCTCCTACGATCCAAATCTCCAGCCTAGTCTGCATCCACAAAGACATGTATATCCACCACTCTCTCCAATCTTGGTCTTCCTTCATAGCACAATCCATAGCTAGTAGGGCCACGCAAATACCTGAAAACCCTTTTTACTGTTGTCCAATGCTCCTTCCCTGGTTTTGACATATACCTACTCATAACTTTCATTGCATGTGCAATGTCCAGTCTAGTACAGACCATTGCATACATCAAAATTCCAACTGCACTTGCATATGGAACATGAGACATGTCCTCCTCTTATTCATGTGTCTTGGGACACTGATCCACAGATAACTTTACACCAACAAGAATAGGAACCTTGACTGGTTTACATTCCTACATATTAAACCTCCGCAATATTGTCTTGACATAGTTTCTCTAATTTAACCAAAGTTTCCTCTTTTTACGATCTCTTTTAATTTCCATGCCAAAAATGAAATTTGAAGCACCGAGATCCTTCATGTCAAATTTAGAGGACAACTAAGTTTTCACATCCTGGATAATCTCCTTGTTGTTTCCTATCAACAACACGTCATCCACATACAAGACCAAATAAATCAAATGATCACCAATTAATTTAAAATACACAAAGTGATCCTCTTTGCTTCTTGTGAAGTCAAGTCCCAACATATAAGTATCAAGGTTTTGATACCACATCCTTGGTGATTGTTTTAAACCATGCATGGAGTTTTTCATCTTGCATACCAACTCCTTATTTCCCTTCACATCATAACCTTCTAGTTGCTTCATATAGATTTCTTCTTCCAGATCCCCATGCAGGAATTTTGTCTTCAGATCCATATGTTCTACTTCAAAATCAAATGTAGCAACAACAAATAACATAAATCTTATAGAGGTTAACTTGGAAACAAAAGAAAAAATCTCACCAAAATCAATTCCCTCAACCTGGGAATAACCCTTTGCTACAAACCAAGCTTTGTATTTCTCCACTTTTCCTTCTGCATTCAAATTATTTTTAAATACCCATTTTCTTCCAATGGGTTTTCTTCCAGTGGGAAACTCCACTAGATCCCAAGCCTCATTCTTATCCAAAGATGCCATTTCTTCATCCATGGCCCTTTTCCAGAGATTTCCATCCTCTGAATCCACTGCCTCCCTGAAATTTCAAGGATCATCATAAGTAATAGAAAAAGAAAAATTTGAATGAAAATCAAATGTATTATACCTTTCCGGTAGCCTTCTTTCTCGAACCAATCTCCTCAATATTTGAGTACGAGGATATTCGTCTTTTTATTCATGTTTTTCTGTAGAGTTTGATTCATCATCCTTTAAATCAAACTCTATTTTCTATGGCTCTTCCTTGGTAGGACTTCCTATTTAAAAACATCCTTCATTTCTCTAAATACCACATCTCGGCTATACACTACCTTCTTAGTTTTTGGGTTCCAAATATTATAACTTTTGAGACCATTTTATATCCAATAAAGATACACTTTTCAACCTTCTTAACCAGCTTCTCTTGTTTTCCTTTAGAACATGAACATATGCATCACAACCAAATACCTTAATATGTGTGAGAGAAGGTTCCTTACCAGTCCATACCTCTTGTGAAGTCTTGTCATCCAACACTGATGAGGGTGATCTGTTGACTAGGTAACATGCAGTACCCATTGCCTCTACCCATAATTCTTTCCCTAACCTGACACCACTGAGCATGCACCTTGCTTTTTCCATCAACGTCCTATTCATCCTTTCTGCAAATCCATTCTACTAAGGTGTATATAGAGTAGTCTTCTTCCTTTCTATACCGCACTTCTTACAGAGTTCTTCAAATTCCTTCCCGTAGAACTCTCCACCATTATCTATCCTCAACACCTTAATCATTTTCTCTGTTTGATTCTCAACAAGATCCTTAAACTCTTTAAACCTGTCAAAGACTTTATATTTCTTCCTGAGGAAATATATCCAAGTTTTCCTTGAGAAGTCATCTATAAATGAGACATAGTACACAAATTTTCTGAATGATGGGATCGACATAGGTCCAAAAACATCATTGTGAACTAGATGTAAAATTCCTTCCGCCCTCGTTGCACCAAAGGGTAATCTTACTTGATTCTTCTTCCCATATAGACAATGTTCACAGAAATCAAAATCCAGAGAGCAGTTAGACATACCTTCAATCATACCTTTATTGTGTAGTAGTCGAAGACCCTTTTCTCCGATATGCCCCAGTCTTTGATGCCACAGCATAACCTTTTCTCCAGAGACTGTAGGAGTTATTTATTATTCAACTCCAATATCAGGAACAATGGAACTATTACACCCATCACTAATAGTACTTCCTTGCAGCTTATACAGAGTTCCAAACTGAACTCCCTTCAGCAACACCATTGCTCCTCGAACCATCCTGCAGGTTTCCTTTTTAAATATTGTTTTTACCCTTGCATCATCCATTTTTCTTACAAAAATCAAATTTCTGGCCAAACCTTGGATGTGCATAACACCAGGAATTGTTCTAATACTTCCATATATGAACCTCAACTTGAGTCTTCCTGGTCCTATGATTCTAGTTGTCGAATCATTACCTCCATCAGACCTTTCATATTCGCAGAACCACTCCCTGTGGGGAGTCATATGAAAGGATGCACCAAAGTCAACCAACCATGTCTCATGATCTACATGTGTGCTTGAAGAGGCCAAGTACACATCCCCTCCTTCTTCCTTGGAGGTATTTTCTTCAATAGAAGAATATTCTTCAGATCCCTTCTTTTTCTCAACTTTGGATGCACACTGCTTCTTGTAGTGCCCTTATTTTCCACATCTCCAACATACCCTTACAAAATTTCCAGGTGATTTAGATCTACCCTTAGACTTAGATGTCCGACTTGAGAAATTAGGTCTATTTCTTTCTCGAGAACATCCTCTTGCAAATAATGTGTCTTTGCTATGTACTTCCATATTCTTCCATCTCATCTCCTCCAACAACAAGGATGAGACCACTTCTTCAAACTTCAAGGAAGTTGTATTACTACCTATGGCCACAACCAGACTATCCCACAAGTCTGGTAAATAACACAACAAATTGATACATTTATCTTCATATGAAATTTTAATCTCAACATATACTAACTGACTTACCACAGTATTGAAGGCATTCAAATACTCTGCCACCAAGTCTCCATATCTCATCCTCAGGTTATACAACTTCTTTCTCAGGAATAGTTTATTTACCAGAGACTTTGACTGATACAACTTCCCCAACTTTTCCCATAAATCCTTGGATGTAGCTTCCTATGACACATTCATTAATATTGAATTGGAGAGACACAGTCGGATTGTGATCTTTGCCTTCCGATCCAACTTTTTCTAGTCATCTGCAGAAGTTCCTGTAGGTGCAATACTTGGATCTATTGCGATCCACTGATCTCTGTCCACCAACAGATCTTCCATATTGATCTTCCACAACTCAAAAATTTTCCCATTAAAATTCTTGATCTCCATATTCGAATTGTTTTCCATTTCTTTTCACTTGAAAAAAAATACCACAGATCTCCCATTATAACAAGGAATATCACAGTCTTGAGCCAAACCATTGACCAAAAAGGAGCCCCCCTGAAGAAAATAAAGCTCTGATACCAAATGTAGATTCTAACCTTGTACAATATCTATTGCAAACAGATATTCAGAAAAGAACAAAAAAGATACAATGACAAATACAACCATTACACAGAGATTTTCCCCTGGAAACCCAAACCGGGAAAACCAACATATTCTATATTCATTCATTATGATACATTGTTTACAATACAATATACATATAGGAGCCAGCGACATCCAAAAACCTAACACAATGACTTGGATTAGTCCAAAACCCTAATTCCTTAACCAGAAATAGAAAACCATTGGCAAAAAACATGTGCTGAAAAACCAGCTAAATACGTGACACATTTCCTAAGGCAGGTGAAACTTTTCCCAAGGTAGAATTTTTTTTTCAAGGGCGCTGGCCCCTTGCACCCCCCCTCTAACCCCCTTGTGTGCACAATGCAGATGCTCAGACACTACTACTCATGAAAATAATATGACACATACCCAATAATACATAGCTCAATCGACCACAACCCCTTTCAAGTGGGGTTGGGATTTCAACCATTGGGTCCCATGGATGTTGCACTACCCATTGCGGTCACCCAGGAAGACTCATCGCATGCTACAACTAGATTTTACAAAGACACCCGGTTTTATTGAGCTGATCTAGAACATATGCTAATAGGTTTGGGATATTTTACAGAAGCCAAATGCCAAGTATAAGCAACGTCATGATCAAGATAGAGTGCCACACCATTTTCAGGTGGGAGATAAAGTTTAGTTGCATTTGCAGAAATAACTCCTTACAAAGCCTCATCAAAATCTTCATCCACTTTGTTATGGACCCTACACCATCACCAAGGTTGTGGGTGACATTGCTTTTGATCTCAGCCTTCCCCCATTCCTTGGCTTGCACCTAGTATTCAATCTGGACCTCCTTCGGCCTTATTTTCCACCATTATTGGACACCTCGGAGATAGAAGAACAATTCACACCAATAGAGCTCAACCCTAACTACATGGAATAGGAATCCATTGATCAAATCATGGACAAATAGGTCAAGGAAAGTCACGAGTAGAGGATCCAACTTTATAGGGTTGTCAAAGAAACACAGCTCTTGCGCCAAGGAAAGTGGGTCACCCCAAGCAAAATTCAATAGAAATATCCTCATTTGATGGGGGAAATCAATGCAATGGAGACCATTGCTTCCTAGTGGGGTGTTGAGCACTCAACACACCCTAAAATATTTTTGAAATTTTTTCTATTTTCAGTTCAACGTTTTTTTTTTTTTTTTTTATTTGAATTGAGTCCATTGTGTAGGGATCATTAATTTTTGTTTCCATGTCTCATCATCGATCACGTTTATATTTATTTGGACCTGTCAAATTGAAACTTTTTTCTCTAAAAATAACTTGGCATTTTAACTAAGAATTCATAGCTAAAATTGTGACCCACGCACCTATTTTTGGTATCGGAGAAATAAGAGAAGAAAATAACCATGTAGTAACGATATCGTCGATCACTAACGTATCATCGACATTGGGAAAAAATGAAGGAGGAGTGAGTCAATTGCTAACTATGTTTGTGAAGAAATTTTCGGGAAATTGTTGATATCCCATTGGCGTCGACGAAATATGAAAGGGAAAAACATTAACATTGGCCATAACGAACCTCTGATCACCGATTATTGAGGCATTGTTCAGAGTCAGTGAAATCCCAAATATTTAAATCACATAATATTTCACGTTGACACATTGCTTAACACCGATCACCGATGCATTTTTGGCATCAAAAAGTTTCGAGGGGGGTAATATGGGAACACTTGTTTCAACATCTCGCTGATCGATGATCCTCAATACTTCTTCGGCATCGGCATGATAAAACCTATTTTTCAAAGCGCATATTTAAATAAAATCCATAATTCCGAATAAACTCTTAGGCGAAGGAGAAAAATTCAAACGCCACGTGTCTTTTCCATGTAGGCATTTTGTACAACCTAGTTTCATCTTGAGCCACCTTAGGTTTCCCCGTGTCCTAGTCACACTTCCGAGTCAACATTCCTACATCAGCGCTGTATGAAAAGATGGATCGACATCGATATTTTTTGCCAAAAGATATCAAAGAACATTGTCTAAGAAAAATGCGACCCCTTATCCACCCATTTAAATTAGCAGAATGATGGGACATTTTCAACACAAAATAAGATCGAGTTCTGTCATTTAATTGGCCATTTAATGTTTCAGTCCACATACATTTCTACCCTGTGCAATGATTGAATAATGGGAATTTGAAATTGCCAATGAACCATAATGTAGCCCGCTGCTGCGCCGCCAACCTACGACTGCATTTAAGCCTGATCAGATCTTGGTGACGGATTGTGTAAAATGACACTTATTCCCCGAATTGAAGGACTGATGTGACAAGGTAAGTATTCTTTGTGTTTAAATTACTAAGACAGTTTTGAACCCCAACATTCTTTACACAAGTTTCTCATTCCCAAGTCAGTCAAAGAAGAGAAAAGAGCATCTCAAGAGTTGCACTCAATTATGCGAAATTCAAAACCAAGTTAAGCTAGTGCAAAGAATAGGTATGTGTTGATTTTATCATTTTGGAGGTTGCATTTTATTTATATATCAGTATCATCTCTGAAAGATGGTGTTTAACTCTTCTCTTTTTGTAGGAAAATGCCTCCAAGGAAGCCAATGATGAAATGCTCGCCCAGGGCACCAAAATTGAAAGAAGCAAAAGTCGGTGAAGGATATTATCTCGACGCTACGAGGAAGTTGGATTTTTTTACTAAAGAGGAGTCAGTCACCATAACATATACTAAGAAGGAATTTTCCCAACCCCCTACATTTGGCTCCATAGAGGAGAGAACTGGGTCAAAGAAAATGCTCCCACAGTGGGGAGATTTGTTCAATAGGATTAACCAGGAAGATTAGCCAGAATTTATCCCCCATAACAACCTGGATGTAAGGATGCTCAATGACCAGGTTTTTCCAAACATATGATGGTCATGCCTACATATGGTAGCTTGCCGAACCCTGATATTTCCCTACATTGAGACCCTTGGGTGAATAATTGACCATACAGATGAAATCAAGTTCCTGTTCAATGATGAGAATGGTAGATGTGTTAGTGTTTTTCTCCCGACAGAGGTCCAAAAATACTACAAGCTCAGGGACCTAGAGGAGCGGTTAAACAATGATTTCGTAGTGAAATTATATGAGTTCCATGACACCAATAGATTGATGGCCTTCTAGTGGAAGGAAGACAAAAAATTCACAAACTGAAGCAACGACTGGTATGAAACAACAAACCTAAGGGAACCATAAATTTATTTAATGGCTCTAATATGTGAATTGTACATGGAGAAGGATTGTGGCAAGTTTTTAGAGGCACATATGCCCCTGGAATATACTGTGGCTATGTTAAGTAGCGTCTTCAACTAGGGAGAAATCATTTGAAAACAATTGAGCACCAATATATTACAGGCCCAGACACCAAAGGATGGAGAAACACTTGCTTTTCACATGGCATCGTACCTACTAGATGTAATCTGCGCAAGGAACGTATTCGAAGGCATGAATTTGAGCTAGAATGTCATCGAGATACCTATACATGTCTACTCCAACATTATGTGGGAAAATAGGTAGAAAAAATCCTATTCTCTCATCTACGATGAATTTATAGATCGGGTCTATTTTATTAATTTTAAGAAAGAATGCCCAAGACTTTCGGTAGTGGCCAAGAAAATGATCTCAAAAGTTGGCCATTGGTACCTAGAGGAAACCACGAATTATATCAGGGTGTTTGGGGCCACCGACACACCACATTTACTCCCCGCTCACATCCCAGACCGACTCGTCGTGGGAGAAATATGTTACCAAACCATCTTGCAGGGATATAATTCCACCCTGGTTAAAGACAGGAAATGAGCATTCATACCCTATGGTTTCCATATGGGGTTTTACATGGTGAAGGATATTGTGCAATATAAACAAGATGGTTTGAGCCAGCTAGAATATAGATTTCCTACAGGACGATTTTTCAAACATGACCCCAGAGGCCTAGTACTTTAGCATGCATCACATGTCTCTTCCTACTGGCCATATGCACATGATAAGTTCGAAGATGAAATATTTACAGAATGTGCTTAGGACTGGGAGGAGGTGCTGTAGAGGAAATCTAACCCAAATATGACTATATTTAAAGTGATGAGTATGGAAGAGTAGGTCAAAACTATAGAACAATTAGCTCAGGAAGCCGTTAAAGTAAGATATGAAAGCAGGGAAATCAAATCTATGTAGGCATAGAGGAGAGGAATGTTGTTACTAGAAGAAGCCCAAAGAGTCATAGAAAGGCTGCAAGATGACCCCATTCTTGACCCTTTAATATAATCCTTGAGGGTCACCTAGAACGACACAAGAAATGTCGAAGAAGAGAAAATCGGATTAGAAACAATTCTACTAGAGGGAACCGCCGATCCAGGAAATCCTAGAGTTTCGTCACTGCAAGCCAGATCACCAGTGATTATTCCATCCCAACATGAGATTCCAGGAACATCAGGTGAAATAGGTGTGCCTAACATTCTCTTTGATTTGATTACCATATATGATGATAAAGAGAGCTCATAGGTCTCACTTATAACTCCAGTACCAATCACAGAGGAGAAAGAACTGGGGGGTACATCTACTCCAACTCCCGATGCTTCGATTCTAAACACTCTACATGTTGACCATGAGGCTGAGAGTATCCTAGAAACTAAATTTCTTGACCTATCAGGGACTCCGAAAGACAACTCCAAGGATGAGATAGAATCTGGTGAACAAGAAGAGGAACTGCAACAACTGGATATCGACACCACAACAGTCGATCACCAAGTTAGTGTTGAGCCTGGGACCTTTTCCCCATCTAATGTCGACACTCCACCAACCAATGAACCCTAATAGGAGGTCGATTCACTAGAACATACATAAGTTTCCCCTATCAAAGAAGTACACAAGCTAGTCCTAGAACAAATACATATGGTAGGAATCCTAGGCAACACTTCGACCTAGAGAGACCAACAGATCCGTGAGCCTCTGGATGAGGTCGTCAATATACATGCAATTTTTTATGATATAAATATTAAAGCTATAATGATAAGGACAACCAAGAAAAGGAGGCTCACGTTGGATAATGCACTTTTCATCACCACAAAAGAAACGTTGCTCAACACAAAAAATGCGAAGACAATTGAGCTAATCGACTTAGGAATGGCTATAAATAATGACACACTAGATCAAGCAAGACAGGACGAAAAGGAACTGGCCTCCACAAAGAATAATTTGGACCATATGCGCCATCTAGAGAAATATTACAAGGACTCAATGCAAGAAACAAATTTCCTGAAGAGTGAATTTCGAGAAGCATATGCACAGTTCATGAGTGAAAGACATATCTTCACTACATGCGTAGCCAATTTTCAAGAAGACACTCTCATGGTGTTGACAACCTATAAATAAGTGGAGATATGGTATAATAAGGCATACCGGTATGTGGAGATAATTGATTATATCAGAGGAATACACAAGGGCCGAGACAGGAAAGAGCATGGCATCTGAGTGCTGATGGATAAAAGCATCTCCTGAATCAGGAAGGCAACCAAATATTGGGTAAGTATGGCCCATGGAGATCAACGAAAGATACAATAAATGTTGGCCAAGTGAGAGTAATTTTGGGAGAATATCAATCGAGAGATGAAAGACATCGACCTTCCAGAGTTTGGCTCACCTGCAGACTTTGTTGATTTGCATGACATAGTCAAACGACATGCAAAACAGGACTCAGTGTGGGAAGCAAAGATCACACAGGTGGCAAGCATGACACCAGGTCAGGTAAAGAAGTTTATGGAACACTCGATCAAAGCTCGCACAACATGGCATCATTTAAGTGCCAAGATGATAAGATACAAAGAACATGTAATATAGATAAAGGAAACCCTTTCAGCCACGAAGGACCAACACAAATTCCCATATGCTAACACATGCGAGGATCTCTTCGTCAAGTGGTCAGAGTGCAAGAAGAATCATCCACTCTAGTAGAAACACTAGATGATATCATGAGAATAAAGAGATCAAGCACCACATGTCATTCTTTTCTTTTACTTAACATGAACTTTTAGTAGCTGTTTTAAGTTAGTGATTATTCATAAATATGGGGATCGACCTTTTGGGAAGGATCGATGGTTTTGGGAAAGACCCTCTTTTTTTAGGATTGTAAAGAATTATTTCTGATCAACTTTTATTAAGAAATTATGTTTAAAACCAGAGAAAATTATTATTTTCATCGAAAGCGTTATGTGATTGAATTGAGGAGGAACTACTTCCATCTTTCAATTCAATAGTTGATGTTGTAACAAGTAATATTTTATGAATCTATTGATAAGATATATTTTTCAATACTTTAACATTTCTTTTGTTCTAAATGATGAAAATAGAATCGTTGTGTTAATATGTGATTGATGGTAGAGCTAAGGAAACTATTTTTGTTGCAATTATCTTATTGCATGCGTATTTTCTTTCCATAATTGTATCTCAATCAATGTTGAAATACCATCAAGTTAACGTGATATAACTAGACTTGTATTAGGTGAGAATACCATTGTCTGCACGCTAGATCATGAGGGTTATTTGAGGCTCAAAATTATTCAATAGTTAATAATGCCCTCTATTAGTTGGTTTATACCATCACCCCTTACTTTATCAAACTCATCTAATAATAGAAAAGACGAAAAGAGAAACATTTAACCTAAAGGAGGAAATTTCACATAAATATACCCTGTCATTCGCTAAGTAAATCCCATCAGTAAATTGGCTGGATAGAAAGATCTGGAGGACCATTCCACCCATCAAATGTTGCAGAGTCTAATTGGGCCTCTAAGGTAGATTTGGTTCCTACTGTTGAGTCAAAGGATCTTGGACCCCTAAAAATAATTGGCGCTAGAAGGAGGGCCTGAATGAATGAATGGATAACGACATTTCTGATAATATATTTCACATAGTCTGTAGATTCAAAACAACCCACATGCATGGCTAGTCATTCTAAAGACAACCCACATATAGAGAGTGTTCCCGAAATGAGTAAATAACCTCAACATGAGGAATTAGAACACCTATTCCCTGAAATACCTTACACTCTCCCCAACGAGGAATTGAACCAGTTCAGAAGAATCACAAGAGATTACACCCAGAAAATTAGATTGTTACCCTTAGCTCTGTTACTTCCTCATAGAAAACAAGAAAGAAAGCCAGTTGTTGACACCCATGACCAGGTTTTTGTTCACACGGTAGAATACCTGATAGATATTTCCCTCACTTAGATAGAAAAACCCATCTGATCCTGAAAATACCAACTGGTAACTACTTTGAACCTGACAAATTTGAATCTCACTAGGAAGGGTCTAACTTGGATTGCTTAGCTTCTGAATCAGATGAAATAGAGGATAATAATGATAACAATGAAGAAAGGGGAAATTGACCTCAAAATAATCAACCATGGTTGGCCAGAGATGCTTTGGCAATCTCAGGATGGGTACACAACCTACCCCAACATTCGAAAAAATTACTTCCCAAATTTGACCCTGAAACCTACAGATTGCCTGAAGACCATATAAAAAAGTTCATACTAGCTATAAGATTGATGAATGTACAAAATGAGTATGTAGTGTGTAGGATTTTCTCCTATACCTTTGAGAATTCAGTCTTGACTTGGTATTTTAACTTGTGTGTTGGATCCATAACTAGTTGGACAAAGTTTCAAAAATATTTCTTAGACAAATTTGTAGAAGAAACGACCACATGATCTTTAATGGCTGAAATTTTTTCCACCACCATGAGTTCAAAAGATATGGTTAAATATTTCAATCAATGGTTTGCCACTATCCTGAACAAATTTCAACCTGAAGCTAAACCTACTCAGGATTTGCAGATTGAGGTATACACTAATTTTCTCCCTACATCCATTTCCATGTTTGTGAAAAGGGATGCCAAACACACCCTAGTTGAAAATTTTGAGGAAGCCAAAACAATCAAATTCCAGATGAAGGGATTCAAAGAGGGTCAGGTCTCACTAGTTAATAAGGAATCTCAACCTCCGCCTAGGAGAGGAATTTTATTGAATATACCCTCGGGAAAACAAATAGAACAAGGTCCATAAAAGGGAGGTGGGGACATATAAGACCTACAACGGATGACAAAGAAACTTTTGAATGAAATTGTAGACATGAAAAGAAGTTTCAGGGAAGGAAACCAAGGTCAAAGGCGTTATAAACCCTTTTTTAAGAGAAACCTGCCATTCAAAGCAATTGAACCTTCCTCAACCAAATTAAACATTGACCTGGGGAATGTAGCATCCGACTCTTTTTGTACGTACCAATAAGAGAAACATTCTGAAAGAAACTTTCCCCAATGGGTTCATGCTGTGAATTTAATGTCCAATCGGTTCCTTGACGAAGTTTCTCTTACAGAACAATCAAGAGGCTCAGCAGTAAATATCACCGATCAGGAAGAAATAGAGCCACCAGAAGAAACAACCATGTTTTTGTGGGATCCTGACTTGTTGATGCCTCTCGATGATGTATTTGAGGCCTAGGAATCACTTGCTGAAGTTTTGTTTGTACAAATGTAGAGTAGGGGCCAACCGGTCCAAAACAGTCCCACCACTCTTCAATCCTCGAGAGGGAACCAAATAGCCGATCACTCGAAAGAACCAATTATCTCTCAAAGAAACCCTATAAACATACACACACGGGAAACACCTAACCTGTAATACAACATAGTAGAAGACTTAAAGAAGTTGAAGGCTAATGTGTCGGTCATGGAGATGTGCAGGATTCCCCAACAAAAATATTTTCTGTTACATGCCTTAAATAGAAGCCCCTACAATGAGCACTGACCTAGGTGAGGTCCCATCTCCCATAGATTTAAAGGATAAACTGAGTGTGAATTCTTTCTCTTTAGACAAAATAGGAAAGCCTTTTGTCCCACCTTTCCTTTTAATATTTAACATCTTCAACATAAACCTGCATAATTTCTTAGTCGATTTAGGAGCATCCTCCAATGTCATACCATTGTCAATCCACAAGAAATTGAACACAACCCTGCTTAAAAGTGATAAACACATTATACAACTAGACAAGACTCAGGTAAAGTTTATTGGATAACTTAAAGATGTCATGATCTAAATGGCTACATACCTGAAATTTGTTCAAGTAATTGACATAATCGTAGCATATATCCCAAAGGCTTATGGACTTCTACTCAGTCAAGATTGGTCTGAGAAATTGAATGGATACTTTAGTAAAAACTAGGCTCACCTATGGTTTCCATTAAAGGGACATACAAACATGATTAGGATCGACAGGGAAATATATCTCAGACACACAGTTACTGATCTAGAATCTTTCAACGAACCCTTGTCAATAGATTTCCCCGTGTTAGGAAACTACTCCTACGATTCTGATTTCGACAATTTCACCCCTCTCTCTTTTGATGTACCTCTCACTCAAAACTATGAAATGAAGTTTCTAGTAAATCTATTGGAAATCGTAGAAGAAAGAATCTTTTATCAGGATCCTCTGTTGGGAGCAACAGAAAAGGAATATGGAGGTGAGAAAAAATCTAGCCATGAAGAAGTTACTAAATTTTTCTCACAAGTTTGGATGATGTATTTTGATGGGTCTAAATCACAATAAGGGTTGGGAGCATGATGTATTCTCATTGACCCAAAGGGGAAGAAAAATTTCCTATCCTGCAGGGTAGAATTTGAATGTACCAATAATAGTGTTGAGTATGAAGCTCTAGTTCAGGGATTAAAGAAATCCATAGACTTGAACATTAAAGAACTGAAATTTTTGGGGGACTATGAAATTATCTTTAGGAAAGTGAAGAATACTATCCATTGCAATTCACCCCACTTGAGAAATTACCAACAAGAGGTGCATAGACTAATAGAAAATTTTGAGGTATTTAATATTACTGTTGTTCCGAGGACAAAGAATACTTTGGATGAATCCTTAGCCACTGCAACCTCAATATTATCCCCTTTAGAAGATTATGAAGCCTCTAGGTTCACAATGGAACTTCTCTACAAGCCTTCGGTTCCTAACAAAATTTCTAACTAGAAATTATTTGAAGGATATGAATATATTGTAGACTTCCTGACTAATCAAGAGAATTTTAAATATTTGTCTATTGACAATGGAGTATTCCAAGAGAAACTAGCAGAAACAAAATCCCACCAACAGAACAGGGGAAAAGACCATGCTGATAATCATCCCAAGTTTCACATGATACCTAAAGGGGTGGCCAGTTTGGAATATCTCTTCGACTTGAGAGAAAGGTTTGAGGGGTCGAAGAATGGAAAAACATGGAGCTCATGCCCTTTACATGAAATTATAAACTTAGGCACCCTTGAGAACCCCAAGAACGTGAACATTGGTAAGATAGTATCCAAAGAAGATAGGAAATATTATATCAAATTGTTTAAGGAATAATAGGATATCCTTGCTTGGTATTACAAGGAAATGAAAACATATGATACTCGCATTATACAACACACAATCCCATTGAAACCTAGGATAAAACATTTCCACCAGAAATTACGAAATTACCATCCATCTCTGGAACCCTTGATGTATCAAGAAATGAAGAAATTGTTAGATGCTAAGATTATCTTTCAGGTTAGACACTCTACCTGGGTAGCCAATTTGGTTCCTATCAGGAAAAATTATGGGGATATTCGCATGTGTGTATATTTTAGAAACCTTAACAGAGCATTGGAAAAGGATAATTACCTAGTCCCACCCATGGAACAATGCTTTCAGACCATGTCTGGCTTGGAAATATTTTCCCTTCTAGATGATTTTTCAGGTTATAACCAAGTCCTAGTTTCATAGGAAGAATGATTGAAGACTATGTTCCAAACCAAGTGGGGAACTTTTGCTTATAAACACATGCCCTTTGGGTTGATTAATGAAGGGGAAAACTTCCAAAGTGCCATGGATGTAGCCTTTTGGGGATTGATTAACAAGTGTGTAGTAGTATATTTGGACGACGTGTCTATGTATTCAAAGAATAGAGAAGAGCACATCCAACATCTAACCCAGATTTTTGAAAGGTGTAGGAAATATGGAATATATTTGAACCCTAAGAAAACTATCTTTGGTGTAGAGGAAGGGAAACTACAAGGTCATGTTATATCTCAAGAAGGAATTCGTATAGACCCCGGACGAATAAAGGAAATAGATCAATTTCCCTTTCCCCATAACAAAAAGGCTATGCAATCCTTATTTGGGAAAATAAACTTTGTGAGGAAATTCACGCCCGATTTCGCTGAAACTGTCAAACCCTTACAAAAAATGATTTGCAAGGATGCATAGTTTAAGTGGGATGATGAGAAAAAATATGCCTTCAACAATATAAGGATCACAATCTCTCAAGCTCTGGTGTTGTGAAGTCCTGACTTCAGTAAATAGTTTTTCCTCTATACTTTCACCTCTGACCATTCCTTGTCTACAATATTGACCTAGAAATATGATGACAACAATGAGGCACCAATATCCTTTATGAGCACTAATATCCAAGGATCCAAACTGAACTACTTGGATATAGACAAACATGATTATGCAATATACAAACCAGTGAAACATTTCAGATCTTACATCTTGAAAAATCACACCAAAGTCCTCATGCCTCATCCCATGGTCCGATCCATGTTCACTCAATAGGAGATGGGATAGAGAAGGGGAAATTGGATGGTAGGTTTCCAAGAATTTGATATAGATATAAAACCTTCTAAATTATTTAAGGGACAAGGATTGTGTAAATTGGCCGTAGAAGCTCAAGATCTAATAAATGAAGACCCCGAGTGGGAGAATGAATTAGAATTATGGTGGAATGAAGCCTTATGCATTCCCCCAGGGAAAGAATCTTAGTATGGAAAATTGATTTACCTCCTACATCATGGGACTTTCCTAGAAAACCTAAACCCTAAGGAAAGGAGAGTTCTCAAGATAAAATATACACAATATCGCCTCATAAATTCAGTACTTTTCCACATGAATTATGATGGAGTACTCTTTGTTATTCAAGAGGACAACCCTCATCATTTATTCAACAAAGAATTGATACCCTCCTCATACTTGAAGAGGAAA